>PVJN01014522.1:0-47013 GCA_004026805.1 Lasiurus borealis | reverse complement strand
ATTAGAAAGTTGCCCTGGGAGGTATGTATCCTAAAAGGGACAAAATGATGAGATCTTGGGTGGAGAGAGAGAGCTAAAGAAATACTGTTTTGTACAGGAATTAGGCTTTATCCTGAGTAATAATTCCCATTTTTCAACTGGACACCATTAATAATGGCTCTTTAAGAGGTCAAATTTAGGCTAGATGTTGTATAAATACTTTATATATATTGTATTTTTATGATATAGATGGCCAAATAAGACTTAATTTTGTCTAATCCAATGGGGATGCAAGTATTAGGTGTGCTAACTGAATGTATGGATAAGTAAATAAAGATACCCCATGAAAATTAAGCCAATAAATCCATATATAGTAAATGAGAAGACCATCTATAATAGAAAAATAAGAATTTTCCCACATTTCTTCATGTCCATTTTAAAAATAATTTCATCTGAGAGAACTTCCCTGATGTTCCAATAGTGCCAGGGACTTTTCTGTTCACCTCTTCAAAGTAACTGATTTTAATAATGTTTAATTTATATTTTGAAGTTTATGAAGACAAAGACCATCTCCATCTTGCTTAGGGATAACATTGTGCTTCTAGGGACTAAAATAATTTTCACAGCATAAGTGCCCAACCACTCTTCTTGAATGAAAGGATGCTGAATGGATGGTCAGTAAATGTACAACCAGTTACAGAACGAAAGAGCTTGGTTGGAATTGAAGAATTCCAATCAAGGTGACTCAGGAATAGTTTAAGTGTGGAAGGAATAGATGGCATTCTTTGACCAGCAGTCATATTCATCTCACCAGGAGAAAGATTGTCAACTGAAGGCAACAGCCAGGCTAGGTGAAATAGAGAAGGACAACTCCAGACGCCCAAGGGGAAGTGCTAAGCTAACTGTATACTGTTCGTTGGGTTGGCATGCCTACCTGCCTGCCAACCAGGTCTAGTGGGTGGGAAAGCTACATCAGGATATTTGAACTGAGCACTTTTACATTTCAATCATCAAGATACCTCCTGTGGTTAGGATTCTGAGGACATGGATAAACCAGCTGATATATTTATTTCCCCACATTTTTTTTCTTGCAAAGAGAAAACATGCTGATTAGGCTGATGCAAATGTCCAGTCCACTTGACATTTGGATGCTTCCTCAAAGTTCATAAATATAGGTTTCTGATTTTGTTCAGTATTATGAGTATTGTTAAAATGATATATCCCTGCAAAATACTCACCAGCAAAACCAGGCTGGTTTCCTAATTTGCAGGGTTGAGACTCAGAGTCTAGTTGGTTGAGATTTATGCAAGTATATGATTATTAGTGAGTCTTAATGTACACACCTGCAATATGAGTCCACATTACTTTACTGCACATATGGTCACCATGACATCACATAAGAAATCATAAAGAATCCTCTATAATAAACAGCCAGGTGTCCATTTTGATGAAAATGTGGCTTTGTGTTATAAGGGGATTAAAGTTCATCTCTAGTCTTAATTTGCATCAAGATGCAAAATTCATCAAGTGTGTCTCTCAGAAGCAATTTAATAGAATCAGGAGCACAGAAAGGGAGTGGACTGATAATTCTCTAGAGGAAAAGGGTGAGAGGTGTACAGGGAGAGACTGGACAAAAATCATACACTTATGGATGAGGTCAATGGGAGGGAGGTAAGGGAAGAGGGAAGGGTGAGTGTTAGGTGGAGGGGAGATATGGAGGGGAAAAGAGAGAAACAAATGTAATAATCTGAATAATAAAGATTTAATTAAAAAAAAACAAAAATACTAATCAGAAGTGAGTAGATTTGATGAAAAAATTCAGTAAAATATAGATGTTTGGCTTTCGTTTGTTCATTGGAGGATCCTGAAATTTGCAGAAGAGAAGGCTTTGAATATTTTTATTACCCTGGCCAGTTTCCTCAGTGATTTAGAGCATTGTCTCATGTACCAAAAGGTCTCAGGTTTGATTCCTGATCACGGTGCATATGATCAATGTTTCTCTCTCATCTTCCTTTCTCTCTCTATAGAATACAAAACAGCAATACACCCTTGAGTGAGAATTAAATATTCTAAAGATATTTCACACATTTATTTTTGAGTCACACAGAATCAGATACCAGATATTGGAACAAATAAAACTAAAACTAGCTTTAGACTATTAAATTTTGTAAACCTTTTTAATTGAAAGACTGATGTATGTCAGAAATCTGTGGAAAGATAAGGCTAGTATCTTGCGTACAATCTTTTTCTGTGATTTTTCTCCTTGTGTCCATTAGCTTTGCCCTTATGGCAATAACTAATTTCTTGAAATAAGTTCTATAAAAATGATGCCCACTGCTGATTTTATCATTACTCTGTTCTTCTACACGTGACTTATCATTTCTTCTTGCAAGAGAGACTTAACCTTGTGTATTACAGGGACCGCTTTCATTAGCTGAACCTTCATTCCTGTGTTATTTGTGGAATGCTAATGATACATGCCATTTTTTCCTAGTGAATACCTTTTGAAATTGTACCTTAGATGTTGCTTGCTATTCTGCTTGGTATTGCTGACTTTTAGCTATTTAGGTAAGGGTCATTGACCTAGTGCTTGTGTACAGTGGTACCTCGAGATACGAGTTTAATTCCTTCTGTAACCTTGAGGCGTGGGAAACTATGAGATGCTTGAGTCGCGGTAACCTGGTGGGTCATGTGAAGCTGGCCGATGAGCCTTCGTTGTGTGTATGCAACATAGAGAAAAGTAAAAAGGAGAAGATAAATAGAGTTTGGGACATATGAAACATAAAGATCACATACAAGTTGATGTAACACAGGAGTTCTAATCTGTCATCCTATATTACATTTTGGTTTAATATCCCAAATTCTTTAGAATCCATTTATAAATTTGTGTTTACTCATTCTCACACTCAATCTAAATTTTTGTTTTCTCAATATGATCAGCTCATGCTCAAATTGGCCATATAAGAACATTTCAGGGCCAAGATCATTAAAATAATTCAAAATAAGAAGTAATTTCCCATGCAGTCTCAAAGGTGTCAGATATGAAACCGATACATAGATTATGATTTTCATTTATGAATTTCCCAGTCAGCATATGATCACAGCTAGAAAAATGACCTTCAGCAATGAAATTAGCTTTTTTTAAAAAAAACAAAAACAAAAACAAAAAACAACAGTTCTTTTTATAATGGAGGCCATTAGTTTAATTGCCACAGATGGATGATAATCAGGTCTCAGGGCCCTAGTACTTAGAGTTATCTTTTAAACTCTAAATATGAATATAACCCTTCCTTATACTCTTTGAATGATCACCAGAGTAGAGCAAACAATATCCTCATACTAAAAAGTGACAAATTTACAATTTTCTGAGGAGTTGCCTTGGGAATTCTGACTCTTAAAACAAGTATCAAGTTCAGCATGCAGAATGTGGTGGGTGGGGATGTTTACACAAATTCCTCACCTATACAATGAATATTATTACGGTTATCATCGTCATGATTATCATCATCATCATCACTACCATCACTCTTTTTATCATCCCTACCTAACACTATTGAATGTATTGAGAGAACTGATGTAAAGCATTTAGCATGTCCCTTGGCAGGTAGTAACCACAGGTCTATTTACGGCAATGGAGATAGGATGGAAGGTTCCAGCAAGGGATGGGGAAACATCCTGGCACCAACAAATGAAGGATGCCTTTGTGACCTGTCCACCCACCAGAGCAGCGTGACATAGGAACAAAGACTGGAACCCAGCACCTGGCTTGAGCAGCGGCTGTGGGAGTTTGATAGGAAAAACCAGCCTGGCAACAAGAGGAACGGCCCAATTTTCTCCTCTCCCCATCCCTCTACCTCTCTCTCTCCTTCTCCCCTCTAGTTCGCTCTCTCTAGTGCAGTGGTTCTCAACCTTTCTAATGCCACGACCCTTTAATACAGTTCCTCATGTTGTGGTGACCCCCAACCATAAAATTATTTTCATTGCTATTTCATAACTATAATTTTGCTACTATTATGAATCATAATGTAAATATCTGTGTTTTCCGATGGTCTTAGGCTCTACAGCAGCAGTTCTCAACCTGTGGGTCGCCTAAGACCATCGGAAAACACAGATATTTACATTACGATTTATGACAGTAGCAAAATTACAGTTATGAAGTAGCAACAAAAATAATTTTATGGTTGGGGGTCACTGCAACATGAACTGTATTAAAGGGTCATGGCATTAGAAAGGTTGAGAACCACTGTCTTAGAGTATTATGTTTCCCCTAGGGAGATAAGCATTTACTTCCTTATTCTTTTGGTATTAATGTCATAGTACAGTGGTAAGCAAACAGCTCTTTGACCCCTTGAGTGTGGCTCTTCCACAAAATACCACGTGCGGGCACGCACATACAGTGCGATTGAAACTTCGTGGCCCATGCACAGAAGTTGGTTTTCAGCTCTCAAAAGAAATTTCAGTCATTGTCCTGTCGATATTTGGCTCTGTTGACTAATGAGTTTGCTGACCGCTGTCAGAGTATTTATTACAGGAGTTTATGCTATCATTATGTACAACATTACTCTTTAATGTTCAGTCCTGCAAACATTTTTATTATTGATGGAGATTCAGGAGTATCAGTGTTTTGGTCCAGAATAGGTTAGGAGGCAGGTAGCAAATACCTACTCGTTTTCATGGTTAGCTTGCACAATTCTAATGTACTATAAGATCATCACGTTCACATAATTTTTCATTGGGATTGCATGCAAAGCCAATTTCAACAACAACAACAACAAAAACCACACAACATGATTGAAAAGCTACTTAGTACATTTATTTAGATTTTTCTTATTTTAATAAAAGGAAAGATTACTCATGTCTTGAGTCACCAGGAGACAACACTGTGACCTAAATTAGAATTTTTAAAAGTTGGTTAAATCTAGTTCCAGAGGCCCACGTTTATATTGATGCACAACATAAATGAATTACCCTGGCCTGGCAATTGAGTACGCAATAATTATAGCATAATTAGATAATGAAGAGACTCTGTCAGGCTTTTTTTAGGCGGAGAAGCCCGAGGATACAAATATTTGAAAACAGAGAATACCAATTAGTTTTCCTGCTGCCCTATTAGTAGGACGGAGAGCTACATTTTGTCAATTCCGCAGTGAAACGAAGGCAGGAGGGAGGCAAACTGCAGCCCGTGTCCTGGTGCTCCTGTTAGACAAGTCATGGCCATTATGTGCTGGAAACAGCAGAGTAATTAAAAACCAGATTTCCTTGCCAGCAAAAGCCACCTCTGAACGATTGTGACACTCATGATACGCAGGACAACGTTGCTGTCCGACTTCATATTCTTGTTGGCTTGAAATTAAGATCCCAAATGTGATATTTGTCAGGACATATCTAAAAAACCATCTTAGCATCAATTTAGATTAATTACCATTATATTTATTTCTTCGCTGTTTAATCTCCACCAGGCCTGGAAGGGTCGATTAAACTGTATTTAAATTTATTCTGCGTCGTAGGTGTCCAGTAAAATGAACATTATAAGTGGCTGTGCTGTAAGGTTAATTTGTTCTGGAAAATTACCCATATTTCTCTGGAGTATTCATTAGTGGAATAAAACGGAGAACTAATCTAGATGCTGAAGGATTATCTTTATTGCCCAGACGGATATCTTTGATAAATTTCCAATTGGGATTACCTCCCAGAGCCTGAATAAACAAAGTAGAATACGACAAACCTCCGCCTCTAAATACATCTTGCAAAAAGGACAGATGAGATTGCTGAGAGTCACAGGCCAATCAGAACATTAGAAAGCTACTTGCTGAAGTAATTTATTGAAGAGTTTTTCAATGACATTTTAATGATCAACAAACAACTCTAGAAAGTGTTATTAAGACAGAAATTAAGCCTAAAATTTTAGTATGACACTCAGAATATTTCAACAGGGAAAATGCATTTTTCAAGCATCTTTTGGCCATTGAGACTGAAAATAACATTTAATTTGATAGTATCCATAAGGAAAAAAAAATGTTACACAGGCACACAGACAAAAAGAAAAAAAATTAAAATTAATATCTATCCCATTTTGAAAATAGACATATAAATGATGCTATAATTTTCTATTTTCTTTAATTTTTGTTGTTTGTATTTTCATTAGTTGTATTACAAAAGACTCAAGCTTTAGAGATGTGTACAAAGTAAAACAGGAAAGACCTTAGCTCCTCTCCATATTTTCCCTTTTTAAATTAAAATTAATAATTTTTTTAGTTTGTTGTGAATTTTTCTACTTCCTGTTCATTATCTTGTCTCTACTCTGTATTATAGATTAATTTAGTATTTTTTTTTCTCAAAGAATGGAGGAAATTGCAGAATAACCACGTTTAGGCAGCTCTTTTGTTAATGTCAACAATGGTTAACCAATGGGAAACCCCTTTATTTTCCCATGCTATGTACACTTTAAAACAATGGAAAGACTCTAGAGTGTAAGTATTTATAAACTACCATTATTGTTGAAGATTCACTAGCATTCCCCTAATCATTGCAATCCAATTTTAAATGTTTCATGTTGGTCCATTGTATACATTCACCCTAATTTTCTTAAGTGTTATTTATTACTTAATTCTACTTAATTTCGAAAATTTTGCTTTTTTTTCTAACAAACAATGCTGTAATTAATATCATTGGGCATAAATTCTTTTTCTGTTAAGTTCAATTTTTATAGGTTGATTTTATAGATTCCCATAAGCGAAATTACATGTTAAACTATTCACACTTTCCAATCATTTGTAGCTTTTCATTTAAATGGAGATAAAAGAAAGAACCTCTTTACTTTAAAGCCTCAGAATGATATTGAGTGAGATTGGCTGCTTAATGAAATGAAAGCCCCTTAATTGTTTTGTTTTAAATGCTCCAGCTAATAACATTTTCATGATTACTGTTCATTAATGCTTTCTCTCTTGGTTATCAAACTTATGATGTCCATGGAACTTCTCTGGCTCTGTACACACTGATAATTACATTTTCTTTAGAAGCCCTACTTACTTAGAGTTCCTCATGCCTGTTCAACAACTTTGAAGGAAGAGATATCTCAGAAACATTATATGGAAATTAAATCAGCTAACTCGGCTGATAATGTTGTGAACCTTGCTTGGTCTGCCACTCCTAATAAGAAAAGCTCATCTTTAAATAATTTTCCCCACCACACCACATTTTAAACTGTATCTAATTTGTTTCTCTATTAGTTAAGGTTCAGTAGGATATTGAATTTATAGGAAGGAGACGGAGAAACTCAAAGATGGGAGGGGATATTTGGAGGGATGCTTGGGCATCATCTATCATGTTGTTGATGCTTTTGAACAGGGTTTCCTTGTGTCTTAAAATAGAAGAATCAATTTCTTCCCCCTTCTGTTTTTCTAGCATTTTTTATATATTTTCATTTATTTTAGAGAGGAAGGGAAAGAAAGAGAGAGATATAAATATCAATGATGAGAGGCAATCATTGATTGGCTGTCTCCTGAACACCCCACACTGGGGATCCAGTCAGATATGCCTGGACTGGTAACCCATGGTTCACAGGTCCATGCTCAACCACTGAGCTGTTTTATAGGCATTTTTAAGGGGGACAGAGTAGGTAGTTATAAGATGTGGCTTTCACCTAGAATACCTTCCAGAGTTATTTTGTTTGATATGTTATGCACTCTTGTGACATAGTATATTCATGCATTTATATTGGGTAATTTGTAGAAGGCTTTGTAAAAGATTTTGGCATTATTCAGATGAACATTGACTGTATTAGTAGTCACTTTAAATGTAACTCCACCTTTATAGACTTCCCTTAATAAAACAAGTACTATTTAAAAAAATAAAATATGTTATGACCAACACATTTATAATAGAGACCATGTTAAAATAACTTAAATGCCTAGCTATACTTAACTACTTACTTTTTAGTAATATGTTATGAAGTCTTTTCATATATTTTAATTTCATGTACATCAAAGGTTGCCACAGAATATGAAAAATTCTTATGTTACATGAAATTAAGCAAGCAAAATAGCACAAGTAGTAAGATCACAACTATGAAAATATTGAGTAAGTTTAAGAGAAAAAATCAACATATAGTAATGTCTTTATGTAGGCTTTATTGAAATGGGTAATTTGATTATTTCTCTTTCTGCTATTTTGTACTTTTACATTTTTCATTATTCTTTTATGGAAAAAAACATACAGTAAATGTTATCCAACATTAAGTCATCCCAGGAGAAAGCCAGGTTAAACATGTGTTGTTAGACATTTTGGTAATTTAGTAGGAATCAAGGCTTTGTGTGAGGTCTGGGTTTGGACCTAGCTTCTCCCTTCAAATACTTTAAGACTTTGGTTAATTATTTAACCTGCTGAATATAAATTTCCTGATCTAAAAATGCCTGCTGTAATAATGCCTAATGTATACGTTTATTGAAAGGACTAAATACGATAATGTGTGTAAAGCACAGAACACAGTATTAAGTTGCTTTAATACAAAAAACAATCTTAGCAGTAAGGTAGTCAATAGGTCAATGCTGTTAATAAATAAGCATGATTATGCTTCCAACGGGATGAAAAACAAATTTCCTGAATCCAATTTTAACATATGAAAATAGAAACTTCTTATATTTTATACTTCACGAAAAGTGAATAAACAGAAGAGCAAATCTTAGAAAGTCTAAGCATCCATATTTGTTTGAAAATGAATAATGGAATAATAATTATTGTGACTAACAGTTCATCACTTGAAGCCACTTAACTAATTGCAATATGCTCTACCATGAAATGTAGCTCCACAAAATATACAGTTTTTTCCCACATATCTCCAAATCGTTGGAAATAAGTGTGGCTTAAGAATTCCAAGTCTGATTTACTAGAGAAATTCAAGTTCTCTGAACATTTAAAGTTCTATCTTTCTATCTAGTCATTTAAACATTTATGCTTTAGAAGGAGTCCTTTGAAGATCTCTAAATGTATAAACTCTGGCATCAGTCATTGAAGTTGGCTTATTGCTCTTTACTTATTGTGCAAAGAGGAAATGAAGGCAAGAAGTAGAGGTGATGTACAAGGAAGAGAGAGGGACTGGAGAACTGGATAGAAACTTAAGAATGCAGACACAGCAAACTAGCCCCATTTTTTTTTTGTATGAAGTTGTATAAAGCCATCAAAATGGCTTAAACCCACAATTTTAAACCATTGGTCCCCATCCTGTGCACTAGAGTCCTCTATGAGCAAGAAAGTATTTCTAGAACTTTTAAATCCATGTCCACACTAAAGTTTTCCTGGAGAGTAAAGTAAAAATTATGTGGTCCACGTATGTGTAATATTTTTTTGAGGAAAATTTACAAATAAAAGTGTAAGATATTTAAGGTTTACATCTTGATGATTTGATGTACGTAATGAACAAAGTCTTCCCATCTAGTAATATACACATATACCATCTCATATTTATATTTACAATATAAACATATACGTATATATACAATATAAGTATACATGTATATATAAATAAAATATATATAAAACATATATAAATAAAAGATATATAAAATACATATAAGTAGAATAAAATATAATTTTTATAAGAATCTATTTTTCAAATCTTTATAGATGATATGTTGAATGAAGCATTTATTTAATGTAGATTTTGGTAAATGGCTATTTTTCCAATTAAAAAAAAACAAAGCATGAAATTTATACCATGTAGGTTGTGAACTAATTTTTTTTGTAGAGAAGAATATATATGTATATAAGTTGAGAGACTACTATTTCAAAATTAGTACATTAAAATAGTTTTTTTTTGTCTTAAGGTAGTCTTTTTTGATAATGTAATTTTTATCTTGGTGATGGGGAAAGGCAAAGAATTGGTATGTGACTGTAAATGATACAACTGGAAGGAAAATGACTATTTCCTAGTAACCCGGGCTTCACATTGACTGTCCTCTCTCTTCTAACATATACCAAAACCACACATGTATTCATACACCAAATTCTCCCACCGATTTCAGTACCCGTCAATGTATTAAACATAAAAGAAAGGTTTTCAGAAAATGCATCTGATGAGTTAATATCCAAATTTATAAAGAACTTATAAAACTCATCACCAAAAAAGTTCAATTAAATAAGAATCAGATGATCTGAATAGACACTCTTCCAAGAAGACACACAGATGGCCAATAGACACGAGAAAAATGTTCAATGTCACTAATCATCAGAGAAATGCAAATTAAGACCACAATGAAATATTACCTAACACTATCAGAATATCTATCATTCATAAATCAATAAACTAGTTCTGGCAAGCATGCCGAGAAAAGGGAACCCTCGAGTCCTGTGGATGGGAATGCAGACTGGTATAGCCATTGTGTAAAGCAGTATGGAGTTGCCTCAAGAAATAAAAATGGAACTGTCTTATGACCCAGGGATTCCACTCCTGGGAATATATCCAATGAAACCCAAATTACTATTTTCAAAGAATATCTGTACCCCTATGTTCACTGAAATGTTATTTACAATAACCAAGATATTTTTTCTTTTTTTTATTGTTTAAAGTATTACCGATAGTAGTACATATGTCTCCTTTTTTTTGTCCCCATTAACATCTCCCCAGCCTCCCTATCCCCCAGTACATGCCCTCACCTGCCTCCCACTCCAATGTCTTGTATCCATTGGCTCTGCTTAAATGCATGTATACAAGTCCTTTGGTTGATCTCCTACAGCCCCCCTTCCCCAACCTCCCTGCCTTCCCGCTGTAGTGACAGTCTGTTCACTGCTTCTTTTCCCCTGTATCTGTTTTTTTTTTCCCTGATTCTTTTCTTTAAAAACATCTTGCCTCTGCAGACTAGAAATAAACCTATAAGAACAAAAAAAATGTTTGAGTCCCAATTTCCATGTCCAACAGTTCTGAGTCCCAGTTTCAGCAGCTGTGGGGTGCGACAGGATGCCTAGGACCAAACCCAAGAGGGTCGGACCTGCATTGCCACCATTTTTCCACCATCCAGATGATATTGCTGACATGTACACATAAGGAACGGTTTGATATTAAAAATAGCCAAGATTTTGAAGCAGCCCAAGTGCCTATAAGTGGATGAGTGGATAAAGAGCTGTGATACATTTACACAATAGAAGGAAATTGCACCCTTTGCAGCAGCATGGATAGACCTGGAGCATATTATGTTAAGTGAAATCAGCCAGTGGGAGAAAGACAAGGACCAAAGGATTGCACTCACAAGTGAAATCCAGTGAACAAAATGAACTCACAAACAAAATAGAGACAGGCTCATAGATAGCAGGCTGCCAGCTGCCAGAAAGAGGGATTTCGTGGACGATGAGGGGATAGAACAAGGAAAGAAAAACACTGCCTGGCTGGTTTGGCTCAGTGAATGGACTGTCATCCTGGGGACTGAAGGGTCTTCGGTTCAGTTTTAGTAAAGGGCACATGCCAGGGTTGGGCTCAGTTCTCAGTAAGGGGCGTGCAGAAGGCAGCCAAACAGTGATTCTCTCTTATCATTGATGTTTCGATTTCTTTTTCCTCCTCCCTTCCTCTGTGAAATCAATCACACACACACACACACACACACACACACACACACACACACACTCACTGGATGGCCAGATTATTATGACCACACCCTCAGTACTTCATTGGTCCACCTTTTGCCTTCAATACTGCGGCCATTCTTCTTGGCATTGACTCCACGAGATGCTGAAAGTTGATGCGAGGAATCTGCCACCATGCCTGGTGAACAGCATGTCCAGTTCTGTGAGATGTGATGTGGTGGAACCAGCTGCCTGATGGCTCTTTTAACTTCGTCCCACAAATGCTCAATTGGATGGAGATCTGGTGATTGTGGGGGCCACCTAAGCAAGGTAAAATCTCCCTCATGTTCTGGAAACCACTCCTGCACAATACAAGCACAGTGGTCTGGCGCACTGTCTTGTTGGAAGAAGCCATCTCCATTGGGATACGCCATCAACATGATAGGATGAACTTGATCAGCAATGATACTTAGGTATGTTGTGCTATTCAGACATTGTTCCACACGAATTAAAGGGCCCAAATCATGCCAGGAAAACATGTCCCAGACCCTAACACTGCCCCACCAGCTTGAAGGGTTGTACTCATGTGGGGTGCCTGCTTTCATGCTGTTTCCACAAAATTCTCACTCTGCCATCTGCATAATGCAACTGGAAACATGATTAATCGGACCACATGACTTTTTTCCAGTGCTCACCTGTGCAATCCTTGTGTTTCTGTGCAAATTGGAGACATTTTATCTTGATAACTGCAGACAGCAAAGGTGTTTGAACAGGTCTTCGGCTTCCATATCTCATACGATTCAGTGTATGGCTAATTTGCCTACAAACATCAGGTAGTCATAATAATCTGGTCAGTGTGTGTATGTGTGTGTGTGTGTGTGTGTGTGTGTGTGTGTGTGTGTATGTATATATATGTGTATATATATATATATATATATATATATATAGATAGATAGATAGGTAGATAGATAGATAGATATATAGATAGATATAGATATAGATAGACAAAGATATAGATACAGATATAGATATATAGATATACAGATATAAATACTCATGGACAGGGACAACAATATGGTGATTGCTTGGGTAAGCTATGTTAGAGGAGGTGGAAGATGGTATACAGGGGATAAACATTGATGGGTGCGGTTTGACATAATACTGTACACAGATGTAGAATTGTGCATCCAAAACCTGTATACATTTTTAACTAGTATCACCCCAATAAATTCAATAAAAACTAAAAAAAGAAAAAATGCTGATGGAAACATACCAAAGTAGTTAGAAAACTTTGAACATAAAAAGGTCTTGAAATCAGATTAAAGGGGAATAAAGGAAAAACTTTGGATTTGATATTGTCTAATATTAGAGTTAGGAGAAACAGATATGGAGATGGAGACCAAAGGAAAAGTTAGTCTCTACCTCCAGGAGTCTCACTGCCACTCTAGGCATTAGCCAAAGGAAAAGTTAGTCTCTACCTCCAGGAGACTCACTGCCACCCTTGGCATTGACTACTTTCTTGACTCCCTCTCATTGTGCTGCCTTTGGCAGTCTTCTTCCCTCTGGGACACATCTTGATACGGGCCATAGCTTCTAAGGTGATGTCTAAAACTATGAGAGATTTTCTGGCATTGGATAATCCCTCACAAATCTATGGTACCTCTGAGCCTTCAGGTCATCCTAAATGTGCATGCGTTCTAGTACAGTTTTAGCAAATACAGGCAGAGATCAGCATCTCAGAGTTTGGAGGCAAAGAGACAATGAAGCCAGTTTCTCTCTGGTGAGTAGTTTAAGTTCTGAAACTTGGTGGAACACTGTAGTAACACACCTTTGCTATTCTGCTGGCATAATTATTTTAAAATGCAACCACCAGCCGAAACCGATTTGGCTCAGTGGATAGAGTGTTGGCCTGCAGACTGAAGGGTCCCAGGTTCGATTCCAGTCAAGGGCATGTATCTTGGCTGCGGGCACATCCCCAGTGGGGGGCATGCAGGAGGTGGCTGATCAATGTCTCTCTCTCATTGATGTTTCTAACTCTCTATTCCTCCCCCTTCCTGTCTGTAAAAAATCAATAAAATATATTAAAAAAAATAAAATGCAACCACCGAACTCAATATTTTATTTAGTTATAAAACTTAAGAAAGCTCATCCTTTATTAGTGTCAATGCTAGAAGTTCTCATAGACTTCTAGGTCTTGCAAATTATGAATATAAATGATACTTGGTTGGTTTTTCTTAAGTTTTATAATTTTAACCTGAATATACTTAGGGTATTTTTTATTAAAAAGTGAAGTTCAAGCATGATAATTAGTTTAAGCTTATATGCCTCAAATTCAGTTATAATGAATTCAATTTTTTTCCCAAGCAGATCTTCTAAAAGTGAGTTAATGAAAACCATTAGGAAATAAAATAATGAGATTTTAAAATAAATGAAAAGTGCTCCTAATTGATATACTAATTGATTGTATTGGTACACAAAGTAAAACACTTTATTTTTCTTTCAAGGAAACAATTATTTTATCAACCATAACGTGTGTCCTTTTATCTAATTACAATCTCAGCAGTAAAATATTTCTCATTCATAACTCAGCTGAAATGATAAAATATTAGGAAATATATTGAAAAAGCACTGGCTTCTAGAGATAAACACATTGCTGGCTCTGTAAAGACATTTGAATTTCCATACTCATATTCTTCATATTACTACTAGTTTTTAGTATGTGTTTTAATATTTTAATAAACACTTGGAAAATAATTTTTATATATTTGCTCATAAGTTAATTTTTCATTAAGTGGTATGATTTCTTTCTTTACTTTTTTGAAATGAAAACATTAAATACAATATACTATTTATTAAAATTCAAAAGCAGATATGTAAGGAATGTGTTACTTTTTAAATAAACCCACTTAGTTATTAGTAAAAGCAAAAGGAAACCCTTACTTTTCCTAAGACTCTACATATGTAAGAGAAAAAGAAAAGTCAGAATCATTTAGGAATAAAGTTGCTCACCAGATAATGAAGAATTGAATGTAAAATATCTGTCTTAAGATCGGTAAGTTTTTAGGTAAATTTAACTTCCTGTAGAAAGTAAAAATAATATTTTGAGGATTTACTTATGAAATGGCGGTCTGAGGTGTTCCCCAGACAACCATAACTTTTTGTATCATGGGAATGTATACTTGAAACCTGTATGATCCTATTAACCAATGTCACCCTAATACATAGTAATTTAAAAAATAACACCAAACTTTCTGGGAATTGTTTTTAGGACATATAGAAAATAAAGAGGCACTTATGAAAGAAAATCTGCCAAATCTCAGCAAGAAGAGTGAGAGTGACATTTGTACCACAATCCACACACACACACTCACTCCTTCCCTTTCTAGCTCAGCAGCATGGAAACTCAGAGTTCAGCATGGCCGATAAGCTAGGGTTCCCCTCTCTCCAGCCCCTGTGATAGAGAGTCACCAGCATTTTTCATGCTGCTCTCCCCACTCCCCACCCACCTCAGCCTTGTACAGCAGAGGCTAAACCTCAGGCAAATATGCTCAAAAGATCAGGAGCTTCCTCTTTTATCTACTCTCCCCTCATAAAATAGACTAGAGGCTTTAGCCCAAGGATGACAAGCCAAGAGCACTGCAGACTTTCCTGATTTGCAGTGAAACACTTTTCCATTTAAATATTTATATATCCATTCAGCAAATATTTATTGTACTCCCATGACGCATGCATTCTTCATTCAACACATATTTATTGATCACCTACCATGTGCTCAATGTTGTGGTAGGCATAAAAGAGAATGCAGTAAAACAAAATGAAACAAAACAAACAAAAAAAAACACAAAAAAATGTAGTCTCTGCCATTATGGAATTTAAACCACAGTAAGAAAGAAATATATCGAAGAAGTATTTAAATATAGAACAAGAATAATAAAGTTTAGTGCCATGGCTGGACATCTCGTGCACTAATTTCTGTTTTTGTTTCTGTTGTTTTATTTGTGTTTATTTTAGGCATATCATTTTAAAGAACCTGGAAGAAGTGGGTAGAAGTGAAGAGAATGCACAAATCAGTGCCCTTGTTAAATTGATAGAGTGACACAGTGACAGAGGAGTTGTCCGTAGCCTTCTTTCTGTAAAACCTTAATCCACTTACTCAGATCTGACTCAACAGCAGGCGTGAGATTGGGTACGGCTTGATCTTAGATTTTTGTCATTTATCATTTGTCACTGGTCCATTTGGAAGCATGTGTTTGCTTGTCTGAAAGTCATTTGCTATTTGTCAAAAGCATTAGAAACAGTTGATAGTAATCACGTGTGGCCTGGCAAATGTCTTTGCATTTATGGAAAGTACAGTTCATTCTGTATATTTTTATTTTAAGTAAATTTGTGGAGTTATACACAAGGTCAAGATCAGTGTAAAGAATTGATCACAGTAATGAAATTAATTAGAGTAACCAAACTGAATCTTAAGTAGGTAAGCAGATGTATAATATAAATATACATTGAGTAGGTGTTAATATGATAGCACATATTGCATTAAGGGCTTAATTGTGGACATAGATTGTATGAGATTACATAGAAACGCAAACATACACAGCTATGGGAAAAACTATTTAATCTCTGTGTTGCTCACTTTTTTAGTAGAATATCATTTACCAGTGCTCCCTGATTTTTTTATTTAACATAAACATAACAGGAGTTGTTTAGTTGTATCAGGATAGACCTAAAATTGAATGGACCAGCATTGGGCACAGATACCTTTCTTTGGGGTACATTGAAAGTCCACAGAAAATAGTTTAGGAACCTCTGCCTCAGAATAACGGAATCTGCAGTTCAACAAGGAGTTTGCATGATATTAATAATACAATAGATAGTTATATTTAATTAATGTATTCAAAGTGTTTTGAATAAATGACTTAAGACCACACTTTAAAATATTTGACTTTGACCTGCACATTATCATTTCTATGAACATGAAATTCATACAGAAGAAAATAGATCTTTTGTAAGAATTTGGAGGTTAGGGTGAGGTAGTCTCACAAAACTATTTAAAAAAATCTCTGAGAATAAAACTTTAAAAATAATGTGTACTGAGAGTAAAGCAGGTTAGAATATAGATATGTAAATTATGCCATTAGAATATAGATATGCAAATTACACATTTGCTAATCACTCAGAGACTGGCAAGTTCACAGCCTTGTGGAATTTGCATGCTAATGAAGAAGAATGGAAAATGTACAAATAAACCAGATAATACACAGAAAATATCAAGTAATGATAATAACTATTATGCATATCATATTCCTGAAAATTGTTTTTTGAACTTGGAGAAAATTTTCTATTTTCAGTATTTCTAATGCTTTGTTAGTTATTTTTTTCTTTGTTTTTAATTTTGATCCTCATAGTGGTGCATCAAATTGCTAAAGGAATAAATTTGACTTTGTTTTACAATAGTTGGAATGAGAGAAATTTTATTTCTTATATGCAAATTAGTTCATTTTTTGTTTTGAAGTATATTTTCTGTATTATTTCAGTCCTTTTCTTTTCTTTTAAGATTAGCTTTCGGTGTCTAAGTCCTGTTTGTTGAATCTATTTGCTAAGTACAACCATATTATCTCTGGAATAAACCTGAATCGATTCATGAAAATTAAATCAAATTGTATATAAAAGTTTCAGCTTGCATAAGAGATATATGTAGAGAGAAAGATATACAACCAAGTCTTACATTTCCAAACTAATCATATGCAGATATGGAAATGGGATTCAAAAGGATTGGTTCTTTGTCAAAGAACATGCCAGTACAAGAAGCAAGTCATGAAATGTAGAATCACAGGTTCTTTCACCTTGTAGTAGCAAAGAAGGCCCAATTTCACATGTTCTCCAATTGAAACCAAATGTCCATATAAAAGAAAAACATAAAAATAAACTTGATGTCTTTAACAATGTAATCATAAAATGACCAAGGAACTTAGAGGATGGCTATTTATGGGGACCTCCTTTGATGTTTTCAGGCTATAGAATGATTCCCAAGAAACATGGCAATTGGAAATGGGTTGCAAAGGGCAGTTTCTTTCTATGCTACAGTTCACTATGAGCTATCATTCATGCACACATACAACACGCACATACAGATATACATACAAGGGAATGTGTGCTGAAATAAATGTCATGCAGAGGCATAAATAATAGTAATGAAAGGACAAGTTTGCAGGCTGATAGAAGAGCATTTCTCAAGTGTATTATTATTTTTAATCCTTTCAATATTGTTGCTCTGAATCTAAAATTAGTATATATTTATTATAGAAATTTTAAAAATATGTTTTTAGTGATTTTTTTTACAGAGAGGAAGGGAGAGGGATTGAGATCCAGAAACATCGATGAGAGAGAAACATCAGTCAGCTGCCTCCTGCACAACCCCTACTGGGGATGTGCCCACAACCAAGGCATATGCCCTTGACCAGAATTGAACCTGGAACACTTCAGTCCACAAGCCGATGCTCTATCCCCAAACTAATTAGGGTTATTATAGAAATTTGAATAATTCAGAATAACTCACAAAAGAAAGTAAAGCAGCCTTTGATCTAAACATTAGTAGTAAATTTTAAGATTTGTCTCTGATATGTGCATGTGCACATTTGTGAACATATGAATCCAAATATAAAATAGAAATTGCCATATTACCAACATATTATGAATCATTTTCCATATTCATGATCAAATACTACCTTCATTTTAATGTATGTTTAAACATTCATTGTATAGATAAGCCTATATTATTTTACCAATTATTATTAGGTTTTAATTATTTCTAATATTTGTCTTGTCCAAAATAATGCTACAGTAATTATATTTACTTGTTTTATGGTTACCATAAGAAAGAAAATTCCTGAATGTGGGATAGCTAGAACAAAGAATATTTTTTTAATGTATTTGATGTAAACCGCCAAGTTTATTTCAAGGAATCCAGAAATATTATACCACTCTACAGTGCTGTAGCAGCTGCAAATAGGGATTTGTTGATTTCTTCTTGCACCTGCTTTCATTGGAACTTATGGTTGTTTTAATTTTTGCCAGTTGGATAGGGGAAATACCCCTTGGCACCTATGCATCTACTTTATAAATTGCCTAATAAGATTTTTTGCTCAAACTTATTGGTTTCTTTGTCCTTTTATTTTTTATTTATAATTCTTTTTATTATTGAGTGTATTAAGCAAGATATGCATATATGAAATAAATGCTTTTTGTTTGCTTTCACATTCTAACTTTATATACTATTTGTAATGTGCACATTAAAATACTGACATGATTAAATGGGATAAACTTTGCTTTTAGGCCTTCTGCAAGGAAACTCAATGTGATAGAAGATAAATGCGCATTTATATTCTCTAATTATGATATTGATCTGTACATTTAAAATTATTTTCCTGAATGCTCAATTTTCCTTTTCTTTTCTTTTCTTTTCTTTTATTTATCACAGAAAACCAAGTGTGTACTTATCATTCAACCAATGTTTTACCTTTACATGTAACCTGGAAACACCATCATTTTATGTACAAATAATTAAACATACATAAACAGTTATATACATACCTCATATGCAATCTTTTATTTATTTATTTATTTATTTATTTACTTATTTTTAAAAAATATATTTTATTGATTTTTCACAGAGAGAAAAGAAGAGGGATAGAGAGTTAGAGACATTGATGAGAGAGAGACATCGATCAGCTGCCTCCTGCACATACCCCACTGGGGATGTGTCCGAAACCGGGATACATGTCCTTGACTGGGATTGAACCTGGGCCCCTTCAGTCCGCAGGCCGATGCTCTATCCACTGAGCCAAACCGGTTTTGGCATATATATTCTGATTAGAAAATTGCTTATGTAGTCTTCACTATGTAATATAGCTTAATATGCTTTTGTATTCAGACTAGTAGCCCTGTGCATGAATCCGTGTGCCAATAGCTCTCCAGTTGCTTGCTGCTGCCCTCTGATAGCTCTGTCCACTGCCCCACCATCCTGTAACATTCCCCTTCCCCCCTTTCCCCATAGCTTGCTGCCCTGCCCTGCCTTCTGTAGCTCTCTGCTGCCCACTTGTAGCCAGGAGCTCACTGCCACCCTCCTATAGCTCTCTATTCGCTACCCTTACCTGTGATGCAGTCGTTATGCTTCACTGCATAATGACCATTTGCATATTACATATTTATTACATAAGATGACCGAAATCCCTCCTCATTACTATTCAGTTTTATAATTTTCTTGACAATTCTTATGGATTTTTTTTCTCACATGAGCTCACTATCACTTTGCCTGGTTATAGCAAGATACTGGAATTTTTAATTAGAATATAATGAATTGAGATAGTAATCTGTAGTCAACTCATATCTTTTATCAGAGCTTTTCTAGAACAGTTTATTTCAATGACTTAGAAAACAAAAAAATATTAAAAACCATCAAATACTCTTTGGCATCTATAAAGGTGAGTTTTTTATTCCTCTTTTAGTCTGATGTTCTGACATAATAAATATTATTACTAATATTGTGTGGTAAATATGTATTAGAAACTATAATATTTTGAAAATATATAAAGTACTTGTTAGCAGCATCAACTGTCATATAAAAGAAAGGATATTGATCTCATATTTCTCTCCTGGTAGAGTTTGGTTTTCAGCTTTGTTTTTGCAATATTTGTCTGACTATGAGCCCCCATCCATCCAGCCTTATTCACCACAACTCCAGAAAAATGTCCTTCAAGATCTCATAATACCAAGGGGCAGGTATTTCAGAACCAAGATGCCAATTTTGTATGCTCCTCATGCCCTCTTAGTAGCATTCCAAGGCAAATTATGTCCAGATAGTCGTCTTCCTTCATTTGAGTTCAACCTCACTGGGTTTTAATTTTCAGCATACTCTTACTTTCTCCCCTGGTCAACTAGGATTCTAATTTTTTTGGATTCTGAAAGTTTCTACTCTCCCCATCTTTTTTGTTTGTTTCTTTCCAATGACTTTATATTGTCTTATGGTTTTATATATTTGTCTTTTTAGTTTACTTTCCATGCATTAGACTCTGAGTTTCAGAGACAAAATGTTATGCTATTATTTTAAAATACTACTAAATTATACCTATCACATGTTTTATTTATGGATGTTTAAAGGCCTATATCCTTAACATTGGTCTCTGAATCTTTCATTGCTCTATTTAGCATAGTTGTTATTAAAAACATGTTAATACATTTTTAAAATATGTTTGATGATCTGTAACATGGGCCTTATTTATTAAATTAGGCTGTTAGGGTCGAAACGCTCGCCGCTCAAAGGAAGCCTCCAAGAGATGCTCTCATGCAAACAGCAAAGAGTTTATTCACCAGCATGCTGGGGCTCACAACATACTCTGAAAGCAGAGCAGAGGCTGAGAGCCCCGAACCAAATACAGGGTATTTTTATAGTAGTCTGGAAACAAAGACTTCAAACAAAGACTTCTGAGAACCCGGTGACCTTTACATAAGATTAACGGCACTCTGCCGTTACCATGGGGTTACGATAACAGAATGCGGCTGGTGGTTATCTCTGGGTTACTCCCTTGGGACATCTAGACCATGTCTCCTGTTGCAATTTTGCTACAGGCTGTCTTGTTATACAAGATTATCAGCCTGCACCTGGGTCACGGCACCCTGGGAGTTTTCACTATTGTAGGAGCCATGATGAAAACTTGAGAGGTCCAAGGGACAGAGTGATGAGGAAGTACTTTATTGAGGAATAGGTATGGGAACTGGTTACCATAAACAAAGGATCACCAAGGGCAAGAATCAGAGGGACTCAGAAAAAGCTGAGATGAGTGTGATGAGTGTGTGAGATAACCAAGGAATTATGAGCATTGAAGCAGAGGAGTGAGGTATGGATTACTCCATGCAGGACCTCACAACCACAGATAAGAAATGTGAATACAAAATAGTGTAAGTCCTGGGACTTTGTAATTACCTATCTTATTTGATTCTGTGAATTCTAAAGATGTGTATTAGGTGTCTGAATATTTAATGCGTATCATTTCACATTCTTGTAAATGAGAATGTTAACAAGGAGCATTATCAGAACAAATAATACTTTAAAAGCTAATTTATTTTTTGTTATCATATGAAAATTCAAATAGAGTTGTAATAATTTGGATAGGAATAAGGAGCTCTCCTACTTTATATGTTTATCACTTTGCTATCACATCAGCCATTTATTCAAATGATCCAAGTAAGAGATTGGGGCCAACTCTTAGCAAAATTAAAGCTATCCATAGCACAACCAAAGCTCAGACAGCTCCTTAAATACTGCCATTGGAAATGGGCTTTAAAAGAAGAATATTCAAAGAAGTGAGAAGAGTAATTTTGCTATCTTTATTCCCTTTAATCTTCATAAGACTTTCTCATAACTGAAGAATAGCACCAATCTTAGAAGAAATGGAAGACAATATTAGATTTAAAAAGGAGAAAGTCTTCCCTAATATCCAAAAGCCTTAGTTTTCACTTTATTCTTGCCCACATTAGAGTGTAGAATTGTCTAGTACTGGATTCTTATCTCACAATGAAAGTTGACTTTTTTTTTCATTTTGGCTTGTGATTAACACGCTTTGCAATGCATGTTACAATACACACATTTATTTATATAAAAATAAACACACATTGTTGGTTTTTAAAGAAATAAACCCAGTAATCTAACTTTTAGAAATATATTCCAAAAAAACAGAAACATCAGCCAGAAAGGATATATGCACCCCTATGTTCATTGCAGCACAATTTACAATAGGTAAGATTTGGAAACAGCCTATGTGCTCGGCAGCAGGTGAGTGGATTAGAAAACTGTGGTACATCTATACAATGGAATATTACTGTGCTATATAAAAGAAGGAATTTTTACCATTTGCAACAGCATGGATAGAACTGGAGAGCATTATGCTAAGAGAAATAAGCCAGTCTGAGAAAGATAAATATCACATGATCTCACCCATTTGTGGAATATAATGAACAACATAAATTGATGAACTAAAAAAGAGCCAGCATCATAGAAGCATTGAACAGACTGTCAATATGAGGGAAGGCAGGGGGTGACGGGAGATCAACCAAAGGACTTGTATGCAGGCCTATGGACACTGATGGGAGGAAGGGTGAGGACATGTGCTGAAGAGTAGGTGTGGCTGGGGAGAGGTCATTGGGGAAAAAAGACTTATGTAATACTTTAAACAATAAAGAATTTAAATTAAAAACAAGTTAATGGATTTGCATCATAGGCACATTTCCTTTTGATGTATTATGTAAAGCTTCCAAGGAGTTCTAATGAGTAGCTGATGAGGTATGTCTCATCATAGAGTTACTAGGGTATATTCTCTCCTAGAACACAATGCATGATCTCTATTTATATGAGATGTGTTTGCAATATAGTGTTTTTAAAATATATTAGTCATCTACACTAATAAAAGAGTAATATGCTAATTAGACCAGATAGACCGGACGTCCTTCTGGACTAAGCAACAGTGGCAGGGGTCAAGGCACAGGTGGTTAGTGGTGATCAGGCAGGTAGGTGAGAGAGGTTAAGGGCATTAGGCTGGCAGGTAGAGGCGATTAGGGCTGATCAGGCAGGCAGGCAGGCAGTGTTGTTAGGGGCAATCAGGCTGGCAGGCAGGTGAGCAGTTGGCAGCCAGCAGTCCCAGGTTGTGAGAGGATGTTCAACTGCCAGTTTGGGACCTAAATTGGCAGTCAGACATCCTCCAAACGGTCCCAGATTGGAGAGGGTGCAGGCCAGGCTGAGGGACCCTCCCTCGTCCCCCCTCTCATTCACACATTTTATTCACCAGGCCTCTAGTTGTTACAATAATACGCAATAGACGTTAGCTTTTATGAGGAATTTGGGGTAATACAAGAGATAAGTAATGGGAATGGACTCATTGTTACAAAATCTTTCTAATCAATTTTGAGCAAAGCATTCCATTAAACCACTTGTTAGAAGTTTAAAGTAAAGGGTGTGTGTGTGTTCTAAAGAGCTGAAGTTAGAACTAAATTATTTTCTTTAAGGAACAGCCAAATCCACATTAATAATTTATTATTCCCTTCACTTCCTCTCAAATATACCAGTCATGTAAATATCTTTGAACAGATTTAGAACTTATCAGATGCTCTTCTCCACTTTCTCCCCTTAGAAAGATAAAATATATATTTTTTGTTTCACTAAAATCATCTGTTGTACTTTGCATATCATAGATTCCTTCTGGGATGTGGAAATGCCTGCTTGAGCCAATTTACTGTCTCCTGGCTTACCATGTTACCTCAAATTCTCTTCATTAATACCCCCTTAAAAACCAAAGCATTGTGCTAAAACTGGTTTGGCTTAGTGGATAGAGCTTTGGCCTGGGGACTGAAGGGTCCTAGATCCTATTCCGGTCAGGGACATGTTATCCTGGTTGCGGGCACATCCCCAGTGGGGAGTGCAGGAGGGAGCTGATCGATGTCTCTCTCTCATCAATGTTTCTAACTCTCTGTCCTTCTCCCTTCCTCTCTGTAAAAATTAAAAAAAAAAACAAACACCAAAGCATTGCACCTCTAGAAATCTTCTTAAAGTAATAACAGTGTAAAATCAGAATTCATTGTTTTATCTTTACCTTTTATACTATTGCAGATAAAAACAAGCAGAAATTAAACACTCCCTCTAAGGCAAAGGAACTAAAAAAATTAATTACATTGTGTCATGAGAAGAAGAAATGTTAGCTCATGAAAGAGAAAACAGTAAAAGGAAAAAATTAAGAGTGTGGGGAGGATAGATCCAGGTGAGACATTGTAATTATATTCTTAGGAAATAATATTTTTGTTTTTATGTGTATTTTTTGTTTGGGCAAAACTCTGAGCATGTCTAGCATTTGGTAGAGATGTGGGTATATGGGTGAGTGTGTAAATGTATTGCTAAACTTTGCCTATTCTGTATCCCTCTATCTTTTACATCTGAAGAAATGGTATTTGGTCATGCAGGAATTTGTTCTTCATCCCCAAATGGAAGTCAATGCTCTGTTGAAATTGAAAATAGCAGAGTGGCACCAGCTAAGTCTTCCAAATGGGGTTCGACCCCTGAGCATACATGAAAGCCTCTTAGAGGCTAAGATTATTTTAGAAAAGGTTTTTTTTTTTGTTTTTTTTTTATCTCAGCCCTATTGACATTTGGGCTGCATTATTCTTTGTTGTAGGATGAAGGGATTCAGAAAAGGTTTCCCCCAGGTGTGCCACTTTGGCATGTGACTTATTATGAATTGAAGTCAATGGAGACCCTACAAGGCTCAGTAGAAACACCTCCCCGCCCCCTCAGCTACTTAGACGATTCTAAATCAGAGGTCTTTGAAGGTTAAAACGCTTATAAGAGAAATACTTTTATATGACTTATCTATCTGTTAGGGCAACATCTAATTATTGAACATCTGCTCTTCTTATTGTTCTGAAAACTACTTTCCTCCCTTCTAAAGCCTCAGGACTCTTACCTCATTCCTTAAATCAGGTGTCACATATACTGCATTTTACCTATCTGGACTTGGTATGTATGTGGGGTTCCCATATTTATACATGTAATTAAATTTGGTTATTTTGTCTTGTTAGTTTTTCTCATGCAGAGAAAAACTATGGACCTAGAAGGGTAGAAGGAAATTTCTCCCTTCCCTACCAGGGGGCTCCTACAATGGATTTTACTAGTGCCCTTGTCTCTACTCACTAAACCCCAGGAGAGGCTGTTATAAACCATGACCTTGGTTTTTTTGTCTGTTGCTTGGTCTTTTTTTTTTTTAATTATTGATTTCAGAGAGAAAGGAAGAGCGAGAGAGATAGAAGTATCAATGATGAGAGAGAATATTGATTGCCTCCCGGATGCTCCCTACTGGGAATTAAGCCTGAAACCCAGACATGTGCCCTGACCAGGAATCAAACCCTGACCTTCTGGTTCATAGTTTCACATTAAATCACTTAGCCATGCCAGCCGGGCCGTGACGTTGGATTTGTAATACAGAAGGGGAAAGGAGAGTTCACATGTATGGGTGTATATGTGTATGGTCTGTTGAAATTTCAAAGGTAGTTTTGTCGCAGTAAACTGTTACTGGGTCACGCACTTTGGTTTCTCAGCTGAAATGACTGCTCTTTTGAGATCAGGCTTTGAGAGTTGGATTCCCTTTGTCCACAAGGAAAGCTTTCTCTCTTTATGGAGAAGGAAATGATATGTTACAATATTCAGAAAGAAATTGTACTTGGTGGAACTTGACTATTAATAATAATTTGAGGATTTTCTAGCTGAATAATTTTGACTGCTAGCACTCTGTGAATGAAAAGCTGACATCTCTGAACAATGAGCCCATGTGAAATCTTGGTCCGATGTTAGTTAGACAGCGTACTGTCCATATTTTCCTCTGTGACCCAAAGCCTTGATCCTTTGGAGGTCTGCTAATGGCCCTCTTTGAGCTATTGGCTCCTGCAAAACTGTGAATTTCATGATAAATCAGACCTGTGTTTGCTGTCAGGAAGCTTTCAGTCTGTTTGGGTTAAGGGTTGTACAAATTGTGACAAAAGAGCTTATAAAAAAATCACAAAAAGAAAAATTACTTTTAGTTTACGGGAAAGAAAAGAAGAATTGGGTGTAAAAAAGAAACATTGTAAAGTAAGCTGAATTTGAACTGAACTTAGAGGTAGATGGGTAGTTTATAATGAAAGACAGGACAAGGGATTAATCCTTATCTCTCAATAGCGGGGATGGATGAATGATAAAATGAAATTACCACCGTATACCTAATGAGGAAATGGGTCAAGAAGATATTACTAAAATGATAATACTATAGAGCACACTTATAAATGGCCATGTAAAAAATGTCCATGGCCTGAGAATAACTTATTATCTACATTTTTTGTTTTCCATTTATTAAGAAAAAATCATCTTTTTATTGATAATTTTTAGGTGAGTCCATAAAAGAAAGCCTTATTAGTTATCAGATTTAATTTATATATATTTACACATACACATTCATGTGTCATATATAATTTACTAGAGGCCTGGTACATAAAATTCGTGCATGGATGTGTGTGTGTTTGTGTCCTTAAGCCCAGCTGCAGCCTCTCAAACCTGGGACCCCTTGAGGGATGTCTGACTGCACTATCACAATCCAGGACTGCTGGCTGCCAACTGCTCTCCTGCCTGATTTCCTGTAACAGCTTCTGCCTGCCAGACTGATGACTCCCTAACTATGCTGCTGCCAGCCTGATCAAAGCCTAACTGCTCCCCTGCAGGCCTGATTGCTCCTGTCTTTTCCTACAGGCCTGCTCGCTCCAAATTGTCCTCCCCTGCTGGCCTGGTAACCCCCAACTGCCCTCCCTTGCTGGCCTGATTGTCCACAACTGCCCTTGCCTGCCAGCTATCTTGTGGCATTATGCTTGTGTCCACATGAGGGTGGCCATCTTTGCCCACATGGGGAAAGCCATCTGGCATGTTGGAGTGATGGTCAATTTGTATAGTACTCCTTTATTATAAGATTATATCCTTTTATTGATTTCAGAGAGGAAGGGAGAGAGATAGAAACATCAACGATGAGAGAGAATTATCAATTGGCTGCCTCTTGCACTCCCCCTACTGGGGATTGAGCATGCAGCCAATCATGTACCCTGTCAGGGGATTTTACTCTGACCTCCTGGTTTACAGGTCAATGCTCAACCACTGAGCCATACTTTGCTGTGGCATATATAATTTAATACACTAAAGAAAAACAGCTTGTAAGTACCACAAGCTATCTCCTACCCTCAAGTGCCTTCTTTGAGACTAAGGAACACTGAGATAAATTTGTATTACTTAATGAAAATAAACAGGTAGTGGGATTATTATGAATTCATCAATTTTCAGAAGGTAGGATTTTATTCTTTAAAAATTACTTATAAAATTTTCTCAACAATGATACAATTTTTCACTTGATGTTTTAGCATATGCTTGCCTGCCACAGGATTTCATAAATAAAACATTTCAGTAAATTCCTCATAAAAGGGGTATTTCTGCATTAATATGAGAATTTAGGATGGAGTAGTCTTGTTTTAACACCTATTCATTGTTGAAAAGTCACTTACTCTTATAATGCATTACTTTGACATAGGCCAGTTGTTTTATCATATGTAAGTCACTAGTGAGTTCTCTCTTTTATAATAGAACTCTGTAGAGTCTATCACTTCCAGGAAAAAAATATATATATGTAATCTTCTATCTAATAAAAGAGTAATATGCAAATTTACCATCACTGATACATCCACAAGCCATGCCTACCAGCAATCAGGAGTGAATATGCAAATTAACCCAAAAAAGATGGCTGCAGCTACAGAGAGAGCAGGAGGCTTGGGTTTCCCTGGCAATGGAGGATATGAAGCTTTCCACACATCCTGGTGGGCCCAAGCCTCCACTGAGGGCTACAAAGTTTCAATTATAGAAGATAAGTAAATCATAACAAAAATGGCAGCAGCCACAGAACTGGAAATAGCAGGAGGCTTGAGTTGCCCTCAGTGATGGAGGACGCCATGCTTTCCACCGGCCCTTGCCTGGCTTGGCCTCCACTTAAGGCTACAAAGTTTCAATTATAGAAGATAAATAAATCCCAGATACCAGGGCCTTTGCTTGGGTCGCCAGGGGTGGGGGATGGGAGGAGGCATGGCCAGCATTCAAACCACCATAAACCCATCTCCCAGGCCATCCCACACCCCAAGGGAAACCCCACTCTGATCTGGGACACCCTTCAGGGAAAACCAGCTGGCCCCCACCTGTGCACCAGGCCTTTATCCAATCTAATAAAGAATAATATGCAAATTAACCATCATTCCAACACACCAAATGGCTGCCTCCATATGGTCAAAGATGACTGTCCCCATGTGGTCACAATATGGGCACCACAAGATGGCCAGCAGGGGAGGGCAGTTGGCAGAGACTAGGCCAACAAGGGAGGGCAATTGGGGGTCATCAAGCCTGCTGGGGAGGGCAGTTAGAGGTGGCTAGGCCTTCAGGGGAGGGAAGTTAGGAGCAAACAAGCTGGCAGGGGAGCAGTTAGACATAAATCAGGCCAGCAGGGGAGTAGTTAGAGGCAATCAGGAAGGCAGGCAGGCAAGGAATTGGGAGCCAGCAGTCTTGGATTGTGAGAGGGATGTCTGACTTCCTGTTTAGGCCAGATCCTACTGGGATAGGGCCTAAATGGTAAGTCGGCCATCCCTCAAGGAATCCCAGATTAGAGAGGATGAAGTCTGGGCTGGGGGACACCCCCTCCCCCATGCAGGAATTTCATGCATTGGGCCTCTAGTGTGTGTGTGTGTGTGTGTGTGTGTATTAGATTACATACATATATATATATATATACATATATATGAAGTGAATTTTTTCTTTGCTGATAAACCTGTTTACTAATTTGAGAGGTTTCTCAGATTAATTGTTAAAAATTATTGCCACATAAATAATTCTGATTTTATGACCTTTAGTATGTCCATGGAGATGAGACAAGCTCTTTACTATCATGCATATGTATATACAGGGTGAATCTGGATACTTCAATAATTCAGAAGGAATAATAAATCCTGGATTAAAGTATTAAAATCAATCTTTTCACATTTGTATATGCACAGAATATTTTGAATTCTTAAAGTCTAAATACATTAAGCTAACCAGATGGGTTTTCATATCAATTTATATTTTTGAATATTGATGCTGAGTTCAATGGAGAAATAGAGCCGTATTACTGAACTAAAATATCGTTCTTTATCCCACATAAAAGAGGTTAGTAATCACATGGTAATATATGTTTATGATCATTACATAAAGTTACTAGATGGCAAATGGTATATCTCTATGGTGTCCATTATTTCCTTGTTTAATTTTTAAAATATGTACAGCCCACAAGTGCAGGTTGATTTTTTATATCTTTTTATTAAACTCTAGACTCCTGGAGGACACAGACCATGGCTTTCACCCTCATAGTGAGTCTTAACAGAATACCTGTCACATAACAAGTGCTAGATCAAAGAGTTGCTCTAATAATTTATATAAAATAATACACTAAAGAGCAAATGCATTTGTTAGAATAAAATATTACAGTAATCATATTTTTTCTTTGCTTTTGCCTTTTATAGTTTCAGTTAACAGTGGTCAAGCATCGTCTGAAAATAATAAGTGGAAAATTTTAGAAATAATTCATAAATTTTTAAATTGTACATCATTTTGAGTACCTCCCTTTACCACACCATGGAAACATTTTTATAATCTCACATTATCACAAGAAGAATGATGAGTACAGCACAATAAGATATTTTGAGAGAAAAACTAAATTTTATTCAAATTATTGAAATAGTAGATCGTGGAGGAAGGCTCTTAAACAGACCAGGTGGTTCTGAATGATGTGTTCTTTACTGATTAAAAAAAAAGATACCTTATTAGAATGATCCCTAAGCTCACATGGAAATGCTGCTCCCTAGGTTCCAGTTCCAGAGAGTTTTCACTCCATTCCTTTCCATTGATTTAGGATTAATTGATTTTTATCACAGGTTCTCTATTTATACCAACTGAAATATTCTTAAAATTTATGGGTTTGTTTTAGACATGGAGGTTCCTACAATTGAGGTCATTGTAGTTCTAAATGAATGACCTGATGTCATCATTGATTCATACTACACCAATATCTATTCATTCATTCCCTTTAATTTCCCACATTTCTTTTTCCCATCCTTCCTCATAAGAAAGCATCCTAATATATTTAATATATATTTTGTATAGTATAAGTTACTTACTTTTTTTCACTCATCTAAATGGGTTTAAGTTCCATCCATTCCATTTATATAGTATATCAGTTATTTTCCTTCTAATTATTGCATAGAATTCATGATATGATTCCACCAATCTTAATAGTTTACTTTCTTTGTTTACCCTCACAATTCACCATTGCTTGTATCAATGGGGACATAAGCTCCCCATTCCCTTCCATGGCCATTAATCCTGCAATGAATACTGTTTGAAATCTTACTTAAGAATATGTTCCCAGAGGTAGAACATTCAATAATAGGTATTAACACACTAAACTAGGTAGGTGGTACCTAGGTTTCTGTTGGAAATGTCTGCACCGCTTAACAATCCCAAGAGCAGAATAACTACAATATATGTGGTTGTTTGGGAAACAAAAGAGTGGTAAACTGGTCCACAGAAACTCAAACACCATGAGCAGACAGACTTTGCAAACGCCCCATTACCCAGGCATGGAGAATGCTTGGTTGGGCCCTGATACTGTTCCCTCAGAGGAGTGTCCATGCCATGGATCTCTCAGCTTGTTGCTTCATCCTGAGAGAGGATTTTTCATATCCATCACCTTACTCAGAAAAACGTCTAATTAAGGGGATATTTGGGGGCCAAGAGTCATCTTAGTTCTTACACAGTGGGCTGTTTTAAATGATTAAGTCACAAATTTTTATGCTTGGAATTATGGTTCCTTTAATAGGACAGCTCTCTTACAAACTTTGTTGGCTCCTGTATGTTTGATTCCCATCAGTTCCATGTACTGACATCCATGCCTGCTGTTCTCTATTCAGACATTCTTCCTAGATTTAATATACTTCTTCATTTCTTTACTTCCAGGCTTCTGTTCTCTCCCCACCAAATCAAGGGGAACTTGGTGGGAAATCAGCCACGTTCTCCCTCTGAGGTGTTCAGTGTAATAGGGATGCCCTCCTGGTTGCTAGAAATTCAGTAAAGGGTTTATCAATGGTTGTACAAGTCATATTCTGTGTTTAATCTGACTAAAGACCAATTTTAATTTTTTTTAATGTCAAGGAACTGATTCATTTTATTTTTTAATGTTTGGGATAAAGACACAGTTTCCTTTCTAACCCCAAAGTTCCTGAATTCATGAACTATACTTTCTTGCTACAAAACAAATAATCCTTTTCTGAGCTCAGTTTCATTTATCTCAAGATGATAATTGTTTTCTCTTAATATATTCGGAAAGTGCAAATGTACAGATAATTCTTTAATGTGTATTGTTTTTCCTAATATGTTTAAGGCACCATCTTTATAAAATCCAGAAATGAGCAAAGTGAAAGAAAGGCATTATTTATTATCACAGTATATATTAATGTAAAATATTAAATCTTAATGTATTTCTTTTAGAAATATTTGTGTACATACATAGTTAGAGGAAATTAGGATATGGTATTTGATAGTTCCTATATTATCTATAATAATAAAAGCATAATATGCTGCCGAGACCGGTTTGGCTTAGTGGATAGAGCGTCGGCCTGCTAACTGAAAGGTCTCAGGTTTGATTCCTGTCGGGGGCATGTACCTTGCTTACGGGCACATCTCCAGTGTGGGGTGTGCAGGAAGCAGCTGATCGATGTCTCTCTCTCTCATCTATGTTTCTGACTTTCTGTCTCTCTCCCTTCCTCTCTGTGAAAAATCAATAATATATATATTTTTAAAAAAAGCATAATATGCTGATGAGACCAGAAGGCCTTTGGGATGAAGCCATAGCTGAAAGGGAGGCCCGGGTCCTGGGTGCCAGAGGGAAGCCGGTGCAGCAGCTGGGGGAAGGAAGGGCTACTTTTGCATGAATTGTGTGCATCGGGCCTCTAGAATTTTAATAATTTTTTTAAAGATGTTGTGAGGAATGCATAATATTGCATTATATTATTGGGTTATCTTATTTCTATAGTAATTTACTCAGCTCTTTCTCCAATATTTCACATTGTATATGGTCCCAGAGTTTTGCTACCATAAATAATGCTTCAATACACATTCTTATGCACAATTTATTATAGGATATATTTCTAAAGTCAAATAATTGGGTAAAAGGGTATGGGTATTTTATTGATTTTGATAAATGTTGCCAAATTGCCCTCCAGAAAGTTTCCATACATTTGTATTCTTACAAGCAGCATATTAGAATATCATTTGCATTTCTTTAATTAAAAGTCATGTGTAAGATTGTTAATATTATTCATATTTTAACATATGCATATTTAGTAATATATATATGGACTCAAACAGTTATCATTCTTTCTTTTTCTTATTTTAACTTTATATCATTAATAAGTATTTCCATATCATGAGATTATATATCTCACAATATTTTTTGTTAATATCCCTTTTTTTCAACAAATTAACATGTTTAATTTAATTTTTATGTAACCTACTTATGAATTCTTATATAACACATTTTCAAAGGTACATTTACTGTATCCATAAAATTCGTGATTTATATAAAGACTTTTGATATGGGTCCTTTTCTAGAGTATAGAATATGCTCATATTTACCCAAACTGCCTCTTGCCCATCTCTGGCAAGATATCATTGTTCTGATATCCTGACATCACCACTACATTCCAACCTTCTTTCTATTTTAAACTTTAAATTTCTCCCTGATGGGTATATGTTTATGTTATAAATCTTGCTTCCAATTCATCACTCTGCTTTCTAATTCTCAGGTAAGTTATTCTTACGTGTGAAATTACACATATATTTATGTGGAATGTCTAGGAATTTCAACTTGAATCCTCTTAAGCCAGGATGCTAGAAACACATTCATATTGCTATCTCTGTAATAAGAAATAAAAGTAAAACCACAACTTATATAGGATCTAACTCCTACTGGAGTCTTAATTTAATTGATGATTTGTTAGTGCTTTGTTCAGAGCAGACTTGAGGTAATGTTACCTATGGAGGGTAAATTTTTGATAAAGTGAAGGGATGAAACTGAGTATTTGATATTAGAGGTCTCTTTTGGACATATCTTCCAATGTAATATTTTCTAGGGCAGAGAATGAAATGAAGAGGAGGAAAGTGAAACTTTATCTTTAATAATAAAAGCATAATATGTTAATTAGACTGAACAGCCAAACGACTTTCTGGATGTCATTTTCAGACATCCTTCCTGACGAAGCTTTGGTGGTGGGGGCCTAGGCAGAGGCAGTTAAGGGCAATAAGGCAGGCAGGTGAGTGGTTATGGGTGATCGGGCAGGCAGGCAGAGTGGTTAGAGGTGATCAGGTAGGCAGGTGAGTGGTTAGGGGCAATCAAGCTGGCAGGTGAGTGGTTAGGAAACAGCAGTTCCAGAATGCAAGAGCATGCAGGCTGGGCTGAGGGACGCCTCCTCCTTCTTGTCCAGTGCATGAATTTTGTGCACCAGGCTTCTAGTCTTTAAAATAAAGGACTTGAGTGAATGATTCTGGGGTAGTTTCTGTTTAAATAGCCTCTTATGAGTATATTATTACAGAGTCAATGATTAATTTAAATTTAGCTCAAGGATAGAATTTTTGTATGAGGAACCTCTGTTAAGACTGGCCTTGATGGTTTTGAGGATACAAAAAACAGCTAGACAGATAGGGATGAGGACCATGGGGGAAAGGAATTAGCTTGGGGACCCAACGAGGTGGAGATATTAAGATACTCCAACTGGATGAGGAATAAAAGCCATGAGTGGGAGAGATGAGCTTTAAAATCTATGGGTGTTGCTAAGACAGTCAGCTTGCAGATAACCAATCACAAGGCAGTGCGGAATATAACCAATCCAGGGATGTTGCTAAGGCAAATTTCTTCGAAAGACTAAAAGGAACTAGCAAGCATATATACAAAAAAAAAAAAACAAAAAACACTTTTTTCTCCCTGTTGTGCTAGAATCTTAAATTGATGGCAGGAGATGCACTTTTCAATGCCCATGTGGCTTAGGGCCATGTGACCCTACATGTAAAAATTGTATTTACGATATGCAGCTACCTTAAGCATGCTCAGCACATGTACATTAGCCTACAGTTGACAAAATCATCTTTCTGCCACTGCCCAGGATCAGGAAAGAGTGACCTATGAAATATCGCTTGCCTAGGAAAGGGTCACAATTCAAAATTGGAAGTTTGTTTATACCAAATGCATATCTAGTATCCACCATTGTAAAGTCAGTACAATGTAAATTGAACCATTATAAGTTCAAACCATCTTTATGTGTGGGAGTTTATTCATGGGCTCCCTTTTTTGTTCTGTTGATTAGTTTTCTATCTTTTTTTTTTTTAGTTACTTCAGAGAGGAAGGGAGATGGAGAGGGAGAGAGAGAGAAACATCAATGATGAGAGAGAGTCCTCCTTTGGCTGCCTCGTGCACAGCCCCCATTGGGGAACGAATCCACAACCCGGACATGTGCTCTGATTGGGTATAGAATCATGACTCTCTGGTTCATAAATCAACACTCAACAACTGAGCCATACCAGTTGGGCTAGTTTTTCTCTTTATGCCATTATCACACTCTGCTACTTATTGTAGCTCTAAAAGACAACCTCATGACCTGGTAGTGCCTCTATTCTTTTCTTGGTCTTTTTCCAAGCTATTTTAGCTGTGTTCTTTTTCTTGTAAAATGTGTAGCACTTTGTAAAATGCCACAAAAATCTCTGTTGGGATATTTGTTGGCAGTGTTTTGTTGATCACTTAGGTTGTTCTAGGACAGTAGGGAAAAAATCATACTTTATACTAAGCCTTCTGAACATGGGGTATGTCTCCATTTTCTTAGGTCTTCTCTAATATCCTTTATTACACTGTCATTATTCATTATAAAAATTCTTGCACATTATTTTCTCAATTTATTCCCAATTAAAATATAATTTATTGCTATTATAAGTTAAAGTATATAAACTGTTGTTCTAACATTTGTTGTTGATGATTATAATTAAAATTGGCTTTTTAAATTATATCCTGGCCCCAGCTGGTGTGCTCAGTTGGTTGGGTGTAGGTCCATGGAGGGGAAGTTGCCACTTCAGTTTTTGGTCAGGACACATTACTGGGTTTTGTGCTCCAGTCCCAGTAGAGGGCTTGTAGTAGGTAGCCGATTAATATTTTGCTCTCAGATCCATGTTTCTCTCTCCCTGTCCTTTTCCCCTCCCTCTAAAAATCAATTAAAAATAATATCCTGTAAGCTTCCAAACATTCGCAATTATTTATAATAAATTATTACTATGTGTTTGCGTTTCCATGTAGAAAGTCACTTATGACAAATAGTTTTACTTCCCTTTTTCTATTTTCTATTTACTTCTATTTAAATTTTTTTTTGCTTAAAACAATGTATTTTATTTTATTTATTTTATTGTGTTACATATATACATATCTCCCCATTGGCCCTTTTTTTATTTTCTTATTGAGCTGTATTAAACTCCAATGAAAATTTTAATAAAATTTAGAGGGTATTATTTTATATTTTAAGGGAAATGCTTCCAACATTGACCTATTTATGTTGCTGTTTATTAATATTTAAGTTGTATTGGTACAACTTATCAAATTAAAATTTTAATTTTTTTCAATGAAAAATCAATTTATTTAATTCTATGTGCAAAGAGCTGTTCTAGAGGCCTAAGATAACATACTAATTTAAATTATGATTAAGCCTCTGAAATAATTGCAACCCATTTGACTCATGGGCTATTTAGAAAAATATTAATGAATTTATAAGTATTCATCAGACAATTTTAATTATATATTATTTATTTTTTTGTTTAACTATTCTGGTGTTAGAAATTCTAGACTAATTATTTTAGTTTTTTGAAAATGTTTGAGACATGCTTTATGACTCAATATGAGTCTACTTTTAAAATCTTCTATGTGCATTTTAAATTATTTTCCCAGTTATTGAGTACAGTTATTTAATCCTCTTACCAATCTAATGTGCTTGTTTATTTTTATTATTATTATTATTCCAATTTTACTGTTAGAAAATTAAAACAGAGAAGTTAAATAATTTGCCCAAATTTGCAAAGCTTTGCGCAGTAAATATTCCAGAGTTGTTTTCTTCACTCTAGCTATGTTGTTTTATTTGTTGTATAATAGTAACATATATCGCGTTATAGAATAAAGTACAAATAAAATAAAAATTTCAGGTTAAGTTATAAGGAGACTTAGTGGGGAAATGATATTTAATCATGTGATAGAATTTGATTTCCTCCCCTGTGTAACACTAAGGGATATGCTAGGAGGACTAACGGGTAGTTGCAAAAAAAAATAAAAATTAAAAAAAAATCACAGTATAAATACTTGCAAAATATAGAACTTTCCAGAGAAAGAATACTTGTTTCAGAATCATGAGGCTCTACTAACTTAAAACTTTTAAATGAGCTGAAGGACCACTAAGTGGTACTACAGAGAATATTGAGAGCAATTGTGCTCACAGATCCCATACATCTTAGCCACTAAAAGTAACATCATCTACAGTCAGGAGATTGTATGACTATGAATACTGGCACATTATTAGCATTTCATATTCTTACTGATCCCTTACAATGCCCTTGAAATATTGGTTTTCCTGGAGAAAAACATTTGAGTTGATAGCATTATGGTAGATCATCAAACACTGCATTTTTGTCAAATGTTAAATGCAAGACATACTGTTTTTATGTGCTCTGCTTTTTAGTCAATAATGAAAGCAATAAAAATGATTAAACCTCAGGAAAAATAGAGTCCCTGAAGAAAGATGAAAAACAACATATATCTAAGAAAAGAGCAAGCTGAGGAGAAACATGAGAGAAGCATTAAATATTTTAAAATAAAACACTGATGTTTAAAGAAATACTAAAGTAAGTATTTCTTCTGCTTACCAATCCTCTTCCCTTAGTTGGTGATTCATGTTGTAACTAGATATAGAAATAAGATTTCAGTATCTAAAAAGGGTTACCAAGTTGTGACAAGGGGCAAATTCAAGGTAAATTATTATGTACCTCAATAGCTAATACCGAGAGAATATTAAGAAATTATACCCAACATCATAATAAGAAAGAGCAGTGGTAAATAGTAATTTTTTATGATCCCATTTTGATAAAAAATCCAAGTGAAAATTGTATTTCACATGTATAAGAATACATAAAAAAGAAGTGTGTAAGGGTATGCATCAAAATAATGTAGCTTACTTTTGGGTAAGTAGAATTATAGATTGGGTTTTTTACTTTTTTGTATTTTCCAAATGTTTACTTTCATTTGTTTCAATGCTTAAAAAAAGTAATAAAGTTTGTAGTACATCAAAAACAAAATTACACATTCAGACAGTGTTGCTCAGTGGTTCAGGTCAGGGCACATGCTCCCTGTGGGGAGTACAGGAGGCAGTCAATCAATGATTCTCTCTCATCATTGATGTTTCTCTCTCCCCCTTTCCCTTCTCCTCTGAAATAAATAAAAATATTAGAAATTTTTTAAAAAAGAAATTATAGGAAAACCAGACTATTACTCTTTGAAATAATGAGAAAATCATCTGTAACAGGCCATAAGTAGCTATTGATTCTATGTATAACTTGATTAACTTTTGAGCATCCTGTCTGGAAAGGGAACAGGTGAAATTATTCTGTGTGTTTGTGATGTGGGACCAAGACGATTGTGGTGACTGAGACTCAGAGGGTGTTGTAACCCACCCATACTTGAGGAGTGATGGAGGTACAGAATTCATGCACACACCATCCACTATTCTCCCTGCTCCGTTTAATCAGATCTGACCAGTCATACCAGCTCAGCTGATCAGGAGATACATGGGATCACCGGCATTGTCCTCTGTATTATAGCCAGCCAAGGATCCATTGTCTTAAACGAGTCCGGGTTATTTCTAAACTGGTGCCAGACTATAGCCAAACACACAGCTGGTTTGGATCGCTCAAATGGCCCTCTGGCCAGCAAGCTGTGCAGACATGACCTAGCCATTTTACCAAGCTCATGTTTCCTGATTGACATTTGAAGACCACCTGTCATGTTGGGGTGGCATCGTCCTTCATTTTAAAACGTGAGTTCTGAAATAGATGTCATAAACATGGTCTTGCATTTTCAAGTTCTTTTAGTTTCTAATTATACAGCTTTAAACTTGCTACCCAGACACTGAAAGAGAGAGAGAGAGAGCAATACGTGAACATGAAAAATTATATTGGTTAACAAAAATTTTACTTTTTAATCTTTTTATTTAATTTGTGTGTTCATTTCTGGGGGCAAAGAGATTCCTTGATGGCATTTTCTCAGAGTTAAAAATGTTACATACATGGTGATTTTGAAATATGTTTGTATAGTTTAAGAGTGTGTCAGTACAACTACAGAATACTGAAACTTCACACCAAATCATTAAGGCATAGTTTCTAGAGGTGGTAAAAAAACATTCTCAGCATATTTCCAGTACTCTTTTGGTAAAGAGTTCCCTATATTATGGAGGATTTTTATAAACTTACAAATCTCCAGCAGGTTAATAAGCAAGACAAGGACCTAAAATATAATGAGATTCAGTGGAGGGAGTTAAGGAACTTGAGTTTGGAAACGCTAAGGGGTTTCAGATCACTGACATTTCATTGTGAAGAGGAAGACATTTTGTGTTGGTTCAGAATGTAAAAGCTATGATCACTAGGCAGATATTCCAGGAAGCAAGGGTTTGGTTCAACCTAAGGAACAACTAAATATTATAACTCGTTGAAAATATGAGTCACCCGAAGCTGAAGTTTAATGGCATCTGGTTGCAATAGATGCAGTTACATTGCTGTGGGTTGGGGGTTAAATACCTTTTATTACTATCATCCTATTTATCTTCATATTTGTGCCATTTTCTGAGGGATATTTTACAATGGGATTAGAATTAAAGTAGATACATCTACTCAAAGTACATCTGGGGAGTAAACAGCTTTTCATTTCCCCTTAAGTCAACACAAAAGTTTTTTCAAAAAAAATATTATGATAGCTTTGTTTTAAAAACAGCACTATATGAAATCGCAGACTTATATTTATTTTCATGAGATAAAGAGTAAAATTTAATTCTTCCAGAGCCTCATAGAGCCTCAGAAGTCTTTTGATAATTAAGGTAACAATGTAAGCATTGGCTCAGTTCACACACAGAGACATGAAAATCGCAGGAGAGCAAAAATCAGTTTTTGTTTTCTTTGAGGAGGTAAAGCACAATTTGTTGCAATAGATTTTGCACTGTGGGGTTAAATTTGAATTTTGAGGCCCTGAATTGCCATATTAAAATTAGGACATATTTCTGCAGATAAAGAGATCTTATGATGATTATTAAATATCATGATTGCTTACTCAGCAGATACTTAGCTAATTGCTCACTACCTGACAAGTCAGATGAAAAATAATTATTCAATGAATGATCAGAGAAAGAAAGAGGATCAAAAGAAATTGGTTTAAACTACAACATCATGAAAATCTACAATTTATATTATATTTGGGGAAATTAATTAAGTCACTTTGACTTTCATTTCTAACTTTGGAAAATGCTCATAAAAATAGTTCCTATTTACAATGAATTCTTATAAATACTAAATGAGATAATTTCAAAAAGCATATAGTATTTATTGTTTCATTGTTATTAACTACTCTGAATTATTATATATTTTTGAAACAAATTAATATAGACTATAACAAAATTTCCTCATGATATCGTTTGAGTACCTACCATATCTTTCAGCATTCAAATGACTCCAATTATAATGAGAATATAGGTAAAATTTAGTAGTGAAAATGAAAATAAAAACAAACTTGCCCTCGCTGGTTTGGTTCAATGAATAGAGCATTGGCCTTTGGACTGAAGGGTCCCAGGTTCAATTTTGATCAAGGGCACATGCCGCGGTTGCAGGCTTAGTCCCCAAGAGGAGACATGCAGGAGGCAGCCAATCAATGATTCTCTCTCATCACTGATGTTTCTATCTCTTTCTCCCTTTCCTTTCCTCTCTGAAATCAATATATATATATAGAGAGAGGCTGACAGGGGTGTGTGACAGGGGGGTGCAGTGAGGGGTGACTAGGCCAACAGGAAGGTCAGTTAGGGGCAACCAGCTGGCAGAGGGGGGGAGTTGGGAGCAACTAGGCTGGCAGGGGGGAGCAGTAAGGGGTTACCAGGCAAGCAGTGGAGGGGCAGTTAGGAGTGACCAGGCTGGCAGGGAGGAACCAAGCTGGCACAGAGAGATAGTGAGGGGCAATCAGGCTGACAGACAGGTGAGTGATTAGGAGCCAGCTCTCCAAGATTATGAAAAGGATATCAGGCTGCTGGTTTAGGCCCAATTACTGGGTTTGGGCATAAACTGGCACTCAGACATCCACCAAAAGGCCCTGGATTGGAGAGGGTTCAGGCTGGGCTGAGGGGGAGCATCTCCATGCATGCGTTTTGTGCACTGGGCCTATAGTAATATATAATACTAGAGGCCCATTGCAGGGATATTCCTGCAAGAATAGGGCTTTCTGTGGTGGTCTCCACTGCCACACCTGATTCCCTCCCTTCTGCACAGCCCAGCCTACTTCCATCCCTGCCTGCTTCCCTCCCTTCTCAGCTACCACACTTGCTTGCTTCCCCACAACTTCCTTCCATTCTACAGTGCCTTCTACACCGTCTTCAGTCTTCACTCTGCACTAAGATACTAACCACCATCTTGGTTGGCTTAATTTGCATACTCCTGATTGGCCTGTGGGTGTAGCTTGTGTGCATAGCAGAGGTATGGTCAATTTACATGTTTCTCTTTTATTACATAGGATGGCTAGTTAAGACTCACTCATTTCCCAAAATATTGAGTTTAAAATCAGTTCATATTTTCTGCTGCAAAAAAGGGAATAAAAGCTTTATTATGTATGGCTATATTGTATACAACTTTTATTAGGAAGCACTTTGTAAAGTATTGATTGTCTAACTATTATGCTCTACACCTGAAACTAAAACAAAGTAATATTGAATGTAAACTGTAATTCAAAAATAAAATAAAAAAAAAATTACACAAACAAGAATTTTACTCAAAGGAAAGTTAACAGAAAAACACTTTACATGTACTTTTGCTTTTAATAAAGTAATTGAAAATTTTTAATAGTGTTTTAAATCAATCACAAATACTTAATGTGATTTTTTTAAAATATTAAGACCATTCAAGTTAATTCTTTACTGAAAACAGGAGCATTAATTGTTTATTTTAACGGAGGTATTAGCAACTCCATTTCCAGAGTAATTAATGAAAATTATAGTAAAGAGAGAAACTCTATGAAATTAGAAGCAAGACTATCACAACTCTGAAAATATGATTCAGGGATAGATTCAATGATTTTATAATTTCCTCTAATTTCATCTTTTATTTTAATACTTGATGCTTTGAAAAAGAAGTTAGGCATTGTTGGTGATCTTAGGGTTCAAAAATGTAAGATGGAAGTTCTCAGGTATAATGTTGCCTCTGGCAGAAATGAATGAATCATTTCCTAATCTCTGATTGACATTTAAGAGATGAGAGTGCATTCAGGGTACTAGAGTTATATATAAAATCAAAATAGGATTGATATGAAAATGCAATCATGGTGGAATTTGACATGAAGGCCATACTTAGAGAAACAAAAATAATTGCACAATATCCTTGGGAGTGCTTTTATTTCTACCATTTTAATAGTTCATTTGACTTTATGTAATAGGAAAAATTATTTAGTAATCAAGTAGATAAATATCATATCAAGTTTTTCATCAAATATGATGTTAGTCATGGTATTGTATAGATCATCTTTATAAAGAAGACCTTTTTTATTTGAAGAAGTTTACCTCTAATCCTAGTTTTCTGATAATTTTATCATAGATATGTTTATTTTTGAATTGCTTTTCATGTATTTATTGATATGTTCATGTGAATTTTTATATTTTAGCCTTATATGATAGCTTCATTAACTAATCTTTCAAATGTTGAACCAATCTTATACAAATGGTGTAAATTACATTTGAATGTGGTATATAATTTTTTATACATTGTTGGGTTCAATTTGCTAATATTTTAGTGAGGTGTTTGATATCAGTGTTCGTGAGATAGATTGGTCAGTTCTAAAGTGGCCTTATAGAACGGGTTAATCAGTGATATTATTGCATATAACCTCTGAAACAAAGAATTGGTATAATTTATTCCTTAAATGTTTGATGAATTTAACAGTGAACCCATTTGGGCCTGGTGTTTTCCATTTTGTTTAATTATTGATAAAATGTATTGAATAGATAAAGGCCTAAACAGATTGTCAACTTTTTTGTGTGTGAGTTATGGCAAATTGTGTCTTTCTAGAACAGGTCCATTTTATCTAGATTATCAGATTTGTGGCCATAGAGTTGTTCATAGTATTTCTTAATCATTCTTTAATATTTATGGGATCTGTAGAGATGGCTCCATTTTATTTTATTTTTTATTTTATTTTATTTATTTATTTTAAAAATATATTTTATTGATATTTTTACAGAGAGGAAAGGAGAGGGTTCTAGAGAAACACTGATCAGCTGCTTCCTGCACACCTCCTACTGGGGACATGCCCGCAACCAAGGTACATGCCCTTGACAGGAATCGAACCTGGGACCTTTCAGTCCACAGGCTGATGCTCTATCCACTGAGCCAAACCAGTTAGGGCTCATTTTTAAGTTTTTTTTTTAAAGGAATATCTCAGAAATTTGATAAATTTATAAAATTGGCAAAGGAATATCTCAACTTTAGCATCTTCTATCAGAGTGAAATCAAATATAGAGATAGCAAAAAAGGATTAAACTATTATTTTTCTATACTTGTTTTTCCCTTTTTTCATTTGTTTTGGCTTTTTGTATGTTTGTGATACGGAACACTCGTTCTCACTTACAGATGTTTAATTATGAACAAATCTAATACTTTTTCCATTTTGTTTCTATTCTCAGACTTTTCATAATAGACATTATATATTTTATAATTCTACCAAAATAGAGATAGTCATGATTACTACATTTTCTCCCCTCCCATGCACCATAAAATTGTCCTTTGACATAAAGTTTAATTAAAAAAAAATTGGTTTTGAGATTGAGAAATGTGAGTTTAATCCCAGCTATATAACTTTGGAAAAGCAAACTAATCTTTGAGTCTGTGTTTCTTCACGTAAAGAAAAACAATATAGTTTGTATCATACTCTCTTCAAATATTCAGGGAAAATAAGTGGACTTTACATATGTAAGGTTGTTAATATAAACATAGAATTCATATTTTAATTGTAGATGTTCTTTAAGGGGTGAAATTAATAACTACTCTCACTCCTTAATTAGATAGAAAATATCCCAAGAGTACATTAAAAGCAACATTATCTTAATTATTTTCCTAGCTTTGCCTTGGGTGTTAGTTGTGTACAGGAAGGTACTTACATTCATCAAAAGAGAAGTGCTTTTAAATGAGAATGAAGTGAGACAACAAGGAATTAAAAATGAAAATCATATCATGATGAGATTTAAAATTTTAAGTGACAGATGGGATTTAGAGGGATAACTAAATCTATTAGTCAATTTCTAGGTAAGACATGTACAAGAGGAAGGTCTCCATGAGATGATAGGAAATAGAAAAGAGAGACCCGCCCTTCACAGTTATCTAATCTCCACTGGTACCATTTCACTTCTATTTGTTACATCACTTGCTTAAAAGCATACTTCACGTATTGTAAATATAATACTTTGCACATGCTGAGAACTAAATGCAAAAAACACACACAATTAAACATGATGACCCCCCTGTTACCTGACATGTGTCTTTCTTTTGTATTGCTATGTCCTCAACATTCTTTCTCAACCTTCCCTAATCAGACTCTGAAGTTTGTCCCCATTGTTTTGTTATTTGTCTTCATTTTGCTAAGTATTAATTAGAATTGTTATGTTTATTGGATAATATTCAGGCTTCTCAATATATTATGAGTACCGTAATTGAAGAGGCCATGTTGGTTTTCTTTATTATCTTAAAACTAGTATGCAGGGCAGTATTTGGGCTAAATAAACACCAAATAAATACATGTGGAATAAAAAAAAATGAATGGTACCTACAAGTTTGGGTATTTTCAGCACTATCCATTCACTCATTCATCAACTTAGTACCTACTGATCATTTACTGGACAGTTGAAATATATCAGTAGATAAGACCTATAAAAAGCCCTGCATCATTGAAGTATAAGTGGAAAGAGACTATAATAATAAACAATAAATGAATACTTTAATCATATGTTAGAAATCAGTAAGTGATTATGGAAAAAGTGAAAAGAAAATCAACTAGTGTAATGGGGATTAGAAATTGGGGGCCAGGGCCCAGGGCAGGCTACTGTGTTCACCCACAGAAATCCTGGTTCATTCTTGGGCTTTGCTACTCAATAGCTCATTGACCTCATTTTCTAAGATAATTGTGCCAAGTCTAACATTCTCTTTCTCCATGTCTAAGCAAAGCAACTCTCACAAAGAGATTAACTCAGTGATATTAGTGACCATTGTAATATAAGAATAGAAATGGGGGTGAACCCTGACTTTGGTAATATCTGAAGAAAACACGTGGTATTGTTTGAGATTCAATGCTAACTTTATTCATTACCTAGAGTCTTCTGCATATAAAACATTGTTAACGATGTCATAGACTTTCTGCAGTTATTAAAAATAATACAGGGGTAAGCACCATTGGCATCACTTCGTGGTATCATAAATAATGCAACATTTTTTTAATGTTACATAATATAACACTACATTATATTTATGGTGTTATATAATGTCAAGTGTGCTTGGTTTTCTGGAAAACAAAATTGTGATTTGAAAAGTGTTAGATATTCAGAGTCTGGGTTTAATGTGCTGGATGTACTGCCTGTCTACACTTTTCCAGGTGGTGCTTCAGACTAAAGCTTAACTACTTAAGGATTTCAAATATGACGAATGGCTCTTTGAAGTTGACTTTTGTATGTGCATTCGAGAAACACAAGGTGGAACATAAATAAAAACAACTCACAGAAACAAGGCTTAAGATTTGACATTTCTAAGCAGCAGGTTTCTCTGTCCTCAGGGAGATAAACAAAACTATTGAAAACCCCATTAGGTATATTTATAGCCCAGGTTTAATGTCTGGGATGTAAACTAAGATGCCAGACTGCCATCTACCAACTTTGGGGTGGAAGAAAATAGCTTCTTGGAATGAACATTTTCATCCTTTTCTCATCAATATTCCAAAGACATGGCACCTTAATCTTTTATACAGTGCAAAGGGAGCCTTATTTCAAATTACTTTCCATGAAAAATTTTAGTTTTGGTGTGAAAAGTTGTCTGGAGAAAATTCACTAACCTGTTTTCCGTTATACTTACTTATTGTTGGATACGGGGACAGAGGGTCAGGAAAGCTAGGTTCAAAACTCCAGGGCTCTGCAAATGGAAAAGGAACATGTGAATCAATAACTAATCCTGAAGGAAGTGTACCAATGAGCTGTCTTCAGAAGAATTACAGTTAATGTATGTGAAAACCAAAGGATGTCTGATAAGCTGTTTCAAATAATCTTGGCTATAGGGCATCTGAAATCCACTTTCCCATTTAGCCACAAGGGATCCCACTGCTGTATGTTACAAACTGAATGTTTGTGTCCTCCTGAAATTCATATGCTGAAGTCCTCATCCCCAGTGTGGCTATATTTTTGTAAAGAAGTAATTAAAGATTAAATGAGGTTATAAGGATTCATTCCGGGGGATTAGTGTCTTTACAAGAAAAGGCATCAGATATTTTTTCCTCTTTGTCTCTCGTTATTTCTCTGTCTTTCTCTCTGTGTCTATGTCTCCGTCTCCATCTCCATCTCCATCTCCATCTCCATCTCCATCTCCATCTTCACCTCCACCTCCATCTCCATTCCTCTCTCTGTCTGCCTCTCACTCTCTCCTTGCACACACAGATAGAGGTGAGCCCACAGTGAGGTGATACCCACCTACACACCAAGAGAAGAGGCCTAAGAATGAAATCTACCTTGCCGGCATATGAGTCTTGGACTTTTGGCCTTTAGAAATGTGAGAAATAAATTTGTTGTTGAGTCACACAGTATGTGGTGTTTTTAGTGTGTGTGTGTGTGTGTGTGTGTGTGTGTGTGTGTGTGTATGTGTGTGTGTAGCTTTCTGGGCTGGGGATTTCGGACTCCTTGGAGCTTTTGGAAAGGTTGCCTTCCGGCTTGCAGGTTTCTGGGTGAAAACCTGGCCAGGAGCCTTCTTGCCTGCGGTGGTCGCCTTTTTTGCTGGAACCTTCTTTGCAGAAGCTGCTGCAGCGGCAGCCTCACATTTAGCAGCAGGTGCTTTTTGGGAAAAGCTTTCAGGAGAGCTACCTTTAGAGAATTCCCAACTTCAAGCTGGATTATCCGGTTCCTCATTTTCTTTGCCTTCATTACTTTGTAAGGATCAAAATCTGTCATCTTGGCTGTCTTTTCTCCGGCTTCAATGTTCTCGGCCCATCTCGTGGCTGCCTGTTTTGTATTCATATCTGTCTTCTCCGTGGCTGGCCGAGCATAGTACTTCCGGAGGGCACTGGGTGGGAACTTAAGGATGAAGCCAGAGAGCTGCATGCATGTGAAAGGCATAGCCTGTCTCCTTCCTTGAGTGCAAGGCCCATCAACCAAAGCCCCGTTCTGATCAATAACATCTACGATTGAGATCAGCTTCCCGGCATGAGGCCCAAAGGAGACATAGGCCTCCCGGCCAACCTCTATGACAGT
>PVJN01014521.1:8571-46511 GCA_004026805.1 Lasiurus borealis | reverse complement strand
GGTTCATGACGGACGCGTTGCTGGCCACGTAGTCGATGGACAGCCACAGGTCGCAGGCCACGTTGCCCATGGCCCAGCGGTTCATGATGATGTAGGCGGTGAAGAGGTTCATGGAAATGACCCCGATGATCAGGTCGGCGCAGGCCAGGCTCAGGAGGAAGTAGTTGTTGACCGTCTTCAGCTGCTTGTTGACCTTGAATGCCACGATCACCAGGATGTTGCCGATGATGGTCACCAGGGCCACCACGCCCGTGAGGACGGCGATCAGGACCACCTGCCAGACGGTGTGGCCCCCCAGGGGGTCGCCGAGGGTGCCATTGGCCGGAGAGGCGTTCCCCGCGGCCTGGGAGACGTTGTAGCTGCCGGAGTCGGCGGCGGCGGCGGCCGCGGTGCCCGGGGGCAGCCCTGCGCCCGGGGACCCGGGCACCCAGAGCGAGCTGAGGTTTGGCAACAACGGCAGCGTCGTGTCGTTATTGTGCCAGTTCATCGTGACGCTCGGACATAGTCTGGGGAGAAAAGAGAGAGAGGGAGACAGAGTTATCGCTTCGTAAGGAGCACGGAACGCCCTAAAATTCCGGGGTTCTAGGCGAGACTCAAATGAAATAACGACGAATGGAAGCCAAAAGCTTTCTGCTTAAGGCGTTTTTGTTTTTTTTTAAATATTTTATTGATTTTTCACAGAGAGGAAGGGAGAGGGTTAGAGAGATAGAAACATCGATGGGAGAGAAACATCCATCAGCTGCCCCCTGCACACCTCATACTGGGGATGTGCCTGCAGCCAAGGTACACGCTCTTGACCAGAATCGAACCTGGGACCCTTCAGTCTGTAGGCCGATGCTCTATCCACTGAGCCACACTGGTCAGGGCTAAATATTCTTTATTGTTTAAAGTATTACACATGTCTGCTTCCCCCCCATTGACCTCTCCCCAGTCATTGCCACCCCCAGCACATGCCCTCACACCCCTATCGTCTGTGTCCATGGGTTATGCTCATATGCATGCATATAGTCCTTTGGTTGATCTCTCACCCCCCTCTTCCTCTGCCTTCCCTCTGAGGTTGGATGTTCTGTTTATGATGCTTCTATGTCTCTGGCTCTATTTTATATATTTTATTGATTTTTTACAGAGAGGAAGGGAGAGGGATAGATAGTTAAAACATCAATGAGAGAGAGACATCGATCAGCCGCCTCCTGCACGCCCTCCATTGGGGATGTGCCCAAAACCAAGATACATGCCCTTGACTGGAATTGAACCTGGGACCTTTCAGTCTGCAGGCCGACGCTCTATCCACTGAGCCACACCGGTTTCGGCTCTGGCTCTATTTTAGTTCATCCGTTTACGTTGTTCCTTTTATTCCACAAATGAGTGAGATCACGTGACATGCGTCTTTCTCCGACTGGCTTATTTCGCTTAGCACAATGCCCTCCAGGCCCATCCACGCTGCTGCCGATGGTTGAGAGTGACAGGGACTTGTGTTTTGGGGTCTCTCTTTGAACTGCATTCTTTGCGAAGGGATGTTCCGATTCATTATTACCCCGAAGAGCTAGCCAACACGAGTTAACGTGGGGCAGAGCAAGACCACAGCCCGCCGCTAGGTGGCGGAGCAGACTCGGAGAACAGCCGACCCGCAGGCAGGTGCCAGCAGTCGCCGGCCGGTGATGGGGTTCTGGGCTGAGTTCAGCCATGCCCTCCGTCCGTCCGTCCGGTCAACACACCCTCGGCAGGCTCCTGTGCCCTCCAAGGGAGTAAGCTGCGTTCGGACTCGCCTGGCCAGGATCTGACTTGTCCGCTCTGGCTGCTCGGGCCAAGCTGCCAGGAGGGCAGACGTGCCCTAATATGGTCCCGCGGCTCATGTTGCGAGAACATTCCAGGTCGCCAGCACCGGAACAGCATTCCCTTGACAAAGGAGAGGCCTGCTGGGAAAGTGCCCCCCTGCCTCCTTCCACGACGCGATTCCACTTGGCCACCAAGGGAAGGGCGCCTTGGAACATGCCAGTGGCTGCGGACCCAGCACGCCTTCCCGAGGGAACACAAGCCAGCAGGCCTCCTGGTTACTCGGCGTCCGCACCACCAGGAATAAACCCTGGGGTTATCAGAATTTCTAGAGACCAGGCAATGCCTGCAAGTAAAAACGCGTGCAAAGCCGTTCTTTTCATTTTCTTAAAAAAAAAATTTTTTTTGTTGATTTTTTTACAGAAAGGAAGGGAGAGGGATAGAGAGTTAGAAACATCGATGAGAGAGAAACATCCATCAGCTGCCTCCTGCACGCCCCCTACTGGGCATGTGCCTGCAACCAAGGTCCATGCCCTTGACTGGAATCAAACCTGGGGACCTCTAGCCACTGAGCCACACTGGTTTCGGCAAAGCTGTTCTTTTTTTTTTTTTTAAATATATGTTATTGATTTTTTACAAAGAGGAAGGGAGAGAGATAGAAAGTCAGAAACATCGATGAGAGAGAGACATTGATCAGCTGCCTCCTGCACGCCCCACACTGGAGATGTGCCCGCAACCAAAGTACATGCCCCCGACTGGAATCGAACCTGGGACCTCTCAGTCCACAGGCCGACGATGCTCTATCCACTGAGCCAAACTGGTCTTGGCCAAGCTGTTCTTTTTCAACAGCCACGAGACACCCTGCCCTGGAGGGGAAACTAGGGTCTGTGCCTCTGAACAGATCCTGCTGCTGCATCACAATGGAAGGCTGAGCTGTTGGGTTTGCAACGCTCTGAAATTTTAGAAAACTGTGCTTTGGGGTGGAGGATCATCAATGCTTCATTGGAAATGCTGTCACGTGATCTCACTTATATGCGGACTCTGACGGACGAAATAAACTGAAGAGAGGCGGGGAAGCACAGGACGGGGTGGGAGAGTCAGTAAGGAGGGTTCTCCGAAAGGTTGGGGCCTTGCCCAAGGTGGCAGCCCCTACCTTGACTTTTTCCCAAACAACTCTGATCCCTCGGGTGTTTTACTAAAATCTCCGTGTTTCGTCTTTAAAGACCTGACCTTGTAGAAGCGCGTGCTTTCTCAAGGATGCTTACCGCAGGCTGACACTCTATCCACTGAGCCAAAGTCGCTAGGGCAATAGAGTTGTTGTTGTGTTTTTTTTTTTTTTAGAGGGTATGCCAAATATTAAAAAGGGCAGATACACTGCAATAAGAAAGCCAGGCTTGCCGAAACCGGTTTGGCTCAGTGGATAGAGCGTTGGCCTGCGGACTGGGGGGTCCCAGGTTCGATTCCGGTCAAGGGCATGTACATTGGTGGCGGGCACATCCCCAGTGTGGGGCGTGCAGGAGGCGGCTGATCGATGTCTCTCTCTCGTCGATGTTTCTAACTTTCTATCCCTCTCCCTTCCTCTCTGAAAAATCAATAATAATAATAAAAAAAAAGCCAGGCTTCCTGAGCTGAAGAGACCAGTGACACTGATTGCTAATACTAATAAAAGCAGCCACCATTTAATGGCATCTTCCAGAGACCTTCGCCCATAGCCACGCTCTTATTTCTTGTAAAACCTTATGAAGCAAGTGCCATTACTGTCTCGTTATTTATTAGAAGAGGCAACGAGAGAACGAGAGTTTAATCAACAAAACCACACAACCGATACAAGAGAAGCAGCATGTTTGGAATCAAGATCAAGCTACTGCCGTAGAATAGGGGGCCCGTGTTAAAATATGGCAATAGGGCCGAGACCGGTTTGGCTCAGTGGGTAGAGCATTGGCCTGCGGACAAAAGGGTCCCAGGTTCGATTCTGGTTTGGGGCATGTACCTTGCTTGTGGGCACATCTCCACTGTGGGGCGTGCAGGAGGCGGCTGATCGATGTCTCTCTCTCATCGATGTTTCTGACTTTCTATCTCTCTCCCTTCCTCTCTGTAAAAAATCAATAAAATATATTTAAAAAATATGTCAATAGGATCTCTGTATTTTTTAAAAATATTTTTTATTGATTTTTCACAATAAATAAAATTTATTTGAGAGGAAGGGAGCTAAAAACATCAATCAGCTGCCTCCTACAGCCCTCCCCCCCACACACTGGGGATGTGCCCACACCAAGGTCCATGCCCTTGACCAGAATTGAACCTGGGAACCTTCAGTCCGCAGGCCGAAGCTCTATCCACTGAGCCAAACCAGTTTTGTCAGGATCTCTGTATTTTGCTGCACAATAAATACCCACATCTTATTTCTTTTATTTTTTTAAAAAATTTATTTTTTTAAATATATTTTATTGAATTTTTACAGAGGAAGAGAGAGGGACAGAGAGCCAGAAATATTGATAAGAGACATTGTTCAGCTGCCTCCTGCACGCCCCTTCCTACTGGGGATGTGCCACAACCGAGTTACATGCCCTTGACCAGAATCGAACCTGGGACCCCTCAGTCCGCAGGCCGACGCTCTATCCACTGAGCCAAACCGGTTTCGGCATACCCACATCTTATTTCTTATAAAAACTAAAAAAAAAATTATAAGATCATTTCACACGACAACTTTTCTCGTTTTCAGAGAGAGGAAGTAGCAAGCCCCATGCGGTCAGGATTTCACATCTGCTCCATGACGGAGCTCCCGGGCGGTCACTGTCCCTAAAATAGGAAGTGTCTCCAGATGGAAGAAGGGAGCTGCTGGTCTCATCTCCGTGTTACAATGACGCTTGAGTCACCACCCTAACCGAGCCTCCTGGGGACGGCGGAGTCAGTCAGCGAAATCAGAATGGCATTCAGCTTTTCGCCTCCATTGATGTGTTGGCTTTGCTAAAAACAGCCCAGATTTCGCCCGAACTGTACACTAAGCAAATATGACTGCACGGCACATAGGAAACAGATGTTGATTATAAAAAAAAAAACACCCCCCAAACCACCCACTTATCCATCATCACTTTTTTATATAATCAGCTGAAACTAGCATCCAATCTCTCTTCTCAAAACTGTTTTACTGAGCCTCGAAGTTTCCACGGTGAGAAGGGAATGCTCTATGGTGGAAGCTCTGGACTCTAGCAATGCCGTGGGGAGATTCCTGGTAGACGATAGAGTTACAGTGGTACCTTGAGATACGAGTGCCCTAACATACGAGATTTTTTTGAGATACGAACCGTCGAGCGAGCGATTTTTGCTTTGAAATATGAGCAACATTTGAGATAGGAGTCATCTCTCGGATCGGCCGGCTGCACACGACCCACCCGTTTACCGCGACTCGAGCGTCTCATAGTTTCCCACGCCTCAAGGTTACGGAACGAATTAAACTCGTATCTCGAGGTACTACTGTATTTTCAAGCTTATAAGACCATGAGTGTTCAGAACTGCATTTCTTTAAAAAAATATGTATATATATGTATAAGTTATCGATTTTCCACATAGAGGAAGGGAGAGGGATAGAGAGCTAGAAACATCAATGAGAGAGAAACATCAATCAGTTGCCTCCAGCACATCCCGTACTGGGGATGTGCCTGCCACCAAGGTACATGCCCTTGACCGGAATCGAACCTGGGACCTTTCAGTCTGTAGGCCGATGCTCTATCCCCTGAGCCAAACTGGTTGTGGCCAGAACTGCATTTCTGCCGGAGCTCTGGACACGTGACACTTTCATACCATTATTTCCTGGCTCCTTCTACCTATTCTCCATGAGTGTTCAGAACTGCATTTCTGCCCGAGCTCTGGATACGTGACACGTTCATAGTTATAGTTGCTATTCTCCATGGTATTTGTTTCTTAGACATAAACAGGAGATCTTGAGACTCCCTCGCTGAGATAAATGCTTAATATTCATGTGGAAGAGAATTTTATGTACTATAATGCATACAATGTATTATGTGATATTAATATATTGATGTACATGCTTAATATTCATGTGGTAGAAAATTTTATGCACGATAAAACATACTTCTGGATGAAGAGTCTCTTTTCAAGTTGGAGAAATACAGCTCTGTAAAAAAATCAACAAAATATGTATTTAAAAAAAATAAAATAAATTAAAAAACATATAAGACCAGAGCCTGTACCGACGGCTTTCTGGGTGTGGGCATCCGTTAGTTTCCTTGGAAAAATAGAGGGAATACGTTATGAGACAAAAGAGTCAAAATGTGTACAGACCAGCAGCCAGTGAATTGCCTGCAGCCAGTAAATTGCCATGTTTTTTTTTTACACATTTTTGAAGAATCATTAAAATCATATAAAAACACCTGCAGCACCAAGATGTTAAAAATAAATATCAATAATACTTCTGGGGTATTTTTCATCATCTTGTCCATTGGAGCATTAGATGAGCATCTTTTCCTTCTGTAACAGGGAGATGATTAGTTTGATTGAATTTAGATGGAGTTTATTGGATTTTTATTCAGTTTATAACAACCAAAAAAAGATAATCTAGTTGGAGTAACTTTTCCTTTATGGCTAGCTAAAATGTTCGGATCTCCAATAGCGAATCCTACAGTAGTCCCTAGAATATGATTTTTTTGTTACTGGCCTTTCAAGAAAGAGCATTTTCTGCCGGCACCGGTTTGTCTCAGTGGATAGAGCGTCGGCCTGCAGACTGAAGGGTCCCGGGTTTGATTCCGGTCAAGGGCATGTACCTTGGTTGCAGGCACATCCCCAGTGGGGAGTGTGCAGGAGGCAGCTGATGGATGTTTCTAGCTCTCTGTCCCTCTCCCTCTCTGTGAAAAAGCAATAAAATATATTAAAAAAAAAAAAAAAGGAAAGAGCATTTTCTAAAATTTACTTCTGAGATGACACGAACACCGCCATGGGTGTCGGAAAGAAAATGAACAAGGAGACAGAGCACACCTCTTCTAAGCACCAGGAGCCCAGGCCCAGAAAATGTCTCTTAAATAACAGCGTCTAAAAATGTTACGAGAGCGACTTTAAAAAACGCTGAACCCGAGACACATCTATCAAGGTACAATTTCTCCCTCAACCGTTAAAATTTTACTGGTGTGTACTTAAAAAATGTCCCTGCCTCGTCCTTTGTTGACAAATGACTTTCTGCGGAACCTTGAAGCTGTAAAATCCATGCAAATTTAAAATCCATTTTTTTTAAAAAAAAAATATTATTTTATTGATTTTTTTTTTACAGCAAAAACAGCATTTTGTTCTGGCAGCCCCTTCGCTTTGCTTGCCCTTCGGAGAATTCCCGCTGCGGCCCAGCCCTCCCCCTCTTCTACCTCAGTTACCAAAAGCCACAGGGAAACTTCCCTTCGTGCTGGGGAATAGTGGGGGCCTGTGGGCTTCAGGTAAGACAGCAAGCCGACAAAAACAGCCTTTTGTTCTTGGTTTGACCCCATGACCAAGCCTGTCCACCCAGGCCCATCAATCTCTTATTTTAAAAATACCTGTATTTTCCGGCGTATCAGACGACCCCCAATTTTTCCAGTTAAAATATAGAGTTTGGGATATATACCCGCCCTAAAAGATGACCCCCGACTTTTGAGAAGATTTTCCTGTGTTAAAAAGTCATCTTATACGTCGGAAATTACGGATATGTGTTTTTTTTTATTAAATGTATTTTATTGATTTTTTACAGAAGGAAGGGAGAGAGATAGAAAGTCAGAAACATGGATGAGAGAGAGACATCAATCAGCCGCCTCCTGCACGCCCCACAGTGGAGATGTGCCCGCAAGCAAGGTACATGCCCCCGACCGGAATCAAACCTGGGACGCTCTATCCACTGAGCCAAACCGGTCTCGGCACGGGTCTGTTTTTTATTGATTTCAGAGAGGAGGGGAGAGGGAAGAGGAAAGGGAGATGGAAACATCAATGATGAGAGGGAACCATTGATTGACGATGGCAAATCTGCGCACCATCAAATGCTACAGGAATCCCCATAGATCAGAAGTTAACATCAACCCGAGCCGCTTTGGATCCATGGATAGAGCGTCAGCTTGCACATTGAAGGGTTCTGGGTTCGATTCCAGTCAAGGGCACATGCCTGGGTTGTGTGGGCTTCATCCCCAGAGCTGGGGACGTGCAGGAGGCAGCTGATCTGTGATTCTCTGTCATCACTGATGTTTCTCTCTCTCTCCGCCCCTCCTCTCCCTTCCTCTGAAATCAATAAAAAATAAAATAAGAAATACTTAAGAAAATTAACATAAATCTGTTTCACCAAAAATGCAACATCAGGTTCCGACATGTGTCACCAAATGCCACATTCCTTCCGAAGCCGCCTTGGGAACGTACCAAGACCTCACACTGCAAGCCTTGGCAATGGCCCCTGCCCCCCTCTGCCCCCGTGTCTCCCCACTCCCCACCGGGGGGGGGGGAGAGGGCAGTGTCTGACATCGACTACCGGTTAGCATTCACAGAGAGGCTGATGCCAAGAGAGCATCAGAGTCTGAAGAAGGTATGGGCGCCAGGGCTGCAGCCACAGGCCGGCAGGGTCTGGTCCGGAGCCGGGACACGGCTCGGAGCACCTGTCCTGGCGGCTGGGCTTTTGTAAACGGCTAAGGTTGTGATGCCTCCTCGGGGTCCCCGGCTGCCCCCCTCATCCCCCCACCCGCCAACAGGCAACTACTTCACCGTCAGGCAGGGGGACAGCAGGGAATGTTCATCACCCACAAACGGAACATGCAGGGAGTGTGCTCAGCTTCTATTTTTTTAAAAATATATTTTATTGATTTTTTACAGCGAGGAAGGGAGAGGAATAGAGAGCTAGAAACATTGAAGAGAGAGAGACATCGATCAGCTGCCTCCTGCATGCCCCCTACTGGGGATGTGCCCGCCACCAAGGTACAAGCCCTTCACCAGAATCGAACCCGGGACCTTTCAGTCCACAGGCAGACGCTCTATCACTGAGCCAAACCGGTTTTAGCAGAATCCTGAAGTTTTGCAAAGAAAACGCTATAGCTACCGTTTCTTATTCTCACCGGCGGTGTCTGAGTCACTGAAAGAAAGGAGATGTCGATGGTACTCAATGTCCTGTTTTGGTTTGTTTTTTTAAAATTTAGTTTAATTAATTAATTTTAATTTTATTTCTTAAAAATATATTTTATTGATTTTTTACAGAGAGGAAGGGAGAGGGATAGAGAGTTAGAAACATCGATGAGCCCAAACTGGTTTGGCTCAATGGATAGAGCGTCGGTCTGTGGACTGAAAGGTCCCAGGTTGGATTCCGGTGAAGGGCATGTACCTTGGTTGTGGGTACATCCTCAGTGGGGGCCATGCAGGAGGCAGCTGATCGATGTCTCACTCTCATCGATGTTTCTAACGCTCTATCCCTCTCCCTTTCTCTTTGTGAAAAACCAATAAAATACATTAAAAACTAAACAAAAAAAACACATCGATGTGAGGGAAACATGGGTCAGCTCAATCTTGTACGCCCCCCACTGGGGACGAGCCTGCAACCAAGGTACATGCCCTTGACTGGAATCAAACCTGAGACCCTTCAGTCCGCAGGCTGACGCTCTACCCCAGCGGTTCTCAACCTTCCTCATGCTACGACCCTTTAATACAGCTCCCCATGTTGTGGTGACCCCCAACCATAAAATTATTTCCGTTGCTACTTCCTAACAGTAATGTTGCTACTGTTGTGAATCATAATGTAAATATCTGTGTTTTCTGATGGTCTTAGGCGACCCCTGTAATGGATCCCCAAAGGGGTCTCGACCCATAGGTTGAGAACCGCTGCTCTACCCACAGACCCCAACCAGCTGGGGCGGGAGCTGGTCATGTATCGGGCATTTCAACGCCTTGTCTATTCCCTGGCTGTCGGGTGCGTGCAAACCTCCCCCTCCCCAGGGTTCCAGATGCGGGTGACCCGGCTGGAAGGGCAGTCGAGCAGTCGGCTCCCACCCCACTAATGTCACACCTGAAGTCACGGAGATCGGAAGTCCTTTGGTTAAAAGGCCCTTTCCCAGCGGCGGGAGAGACCGGCAGCCCATTTGCATATAGATAGAAAGCCATCCTCCAGCTGCTGGCGGCCCGACTCGCTCTTTAGTCAAAAAGGAAAAAAAACAACAAAAAAACTCCCAACTGATTCATCCTTTATTGAACGTGAGCTGGAAGCAAGTGTGGGAGCAGGGGGTGTCCCTGATCATCTCGCTGCTAGGGAATCTGCCGGGAAGCGGCTTGGACCTGGGACTGGACACAGAGGCACCCGAGGACCGGGGAGGACAGGGGACCGAGGCGCCGGGCACAGAAGGAGCCAGAAGCAAGGGCCTCTTGCGAGTTTCCTAAAACAATGGTCGGCAAACCGCGGCCCGCGAGCCATAGGCGGCTCTTGGGCCCGTGGAGTGTGGCTCTTCCACAGAATCCCAAGGCCTGGGCGAGTCTGTGTTGAAGAAGTGGCGTGAGAAGAAGTTTACGTTTAAAAAATGTGGCTCTCCAAAGACATCTCCATCGTTGTGCTGTGGATATTGGGCTCTGTGGACGAATGAGTTTGCCGACCGCTGGGCTAGGAGGTCATCTCCGCCGCGACGTCCAGAAAATCCTCCTTAGTTAGTGGATCACACTTCCCCGCGGTGACAGCAAGTTTTGGGGTGAAGGCTGGGTCCCACGAACACACATGACGGAGAACATCAGCCTGGGAACTGGTGCCATCGTATGTGGCTCAGGAAGAGGCGCCGAGAAGTCACCACCTGAAGAAATTTGGGGAACCCCTCCCCCCTCTAGCACCAGCTCCGGGTCGAGGGGTTTATTCATCTCGGGACAGGACAAGGGGTGGGTGTCTGAGAGCCGTGGGGGAATCTGGGGAGTAAGACCTCATCCGAGGAAGAATGGAGTCCAGGGAATCCGCTCCATTCCAGGAGAAAGCCTCCAATCCAGGGGGGAGTGGCCCCTCCCGCACCAGGGGCCCCGCCTGGCCCACGCCCCAGACCAGGGAGGCGATACGAAAGCAGAGCCCCACGCCAAAGCTGGTGTGGCTCAGTGGCTAGAGCGTCGGCCTGCAGATTGAAAGGTCCCAGGTTCGATTCCGGTCAAGGGCACATCCCCAGTGGAGGGCGTGCAGGAGGCAGCTGATCGATGTCTCTCTCTCATCCATGTTTCTGATTTTCTATCCCTCTCTCTTCCTCTCTGTAAAAAAAATCAGTAAAATATATATTAAAAAGAAAAGTTTGATAGAATTATAAATGAAGGACAAGGATGTGTCAAAGATAACGGCTGCTCACCGCCCCGCGGAGGGACCCCGATTCCCACGGGAGTCAGGAGTCTGTGGCAGGAACCACGAGCTCTGAGCACAGGGGAGCCCCTTAAAACACGAAGCGACAGCCTGTCCTAGACCACACGCCGGCGGACTTAATTCTTTCCTCATTTCCATAAAGGTCACGAGCAAAAGGGAGCGTGACAGCCGAGGACACACCGCCTGGCCCGCTGTGAGCCAGAGGAGGCCGGGCACGCACCTGCTGGCAGGATGCCGCCGAGAAGAAGAGATAATTCTGCTTTAGACGGCTTACTGCATCCCGGACACAATACAGGAGCGTAATCTGTAAAAATCTACTTAATGTACCTCATTGAACCCGCGGCACGTAGTGGACTGTCTCCCGAGGCTCCCGGACCAAGTCCCGCCCCCGCCCCTGCCCCCACCCAGCTCCCTGCCAGTCTGGTCCCCTCCAGCCTCAGTGGGCTGACCTGACCGTCCTCAGAGAACGGCTACTTGTCACGTGAACTCTGAAACGATGTTGTCCCTTTGTGTGTGTGTGTGTGTGTGTGTGTGTTTTAATATATTTTATTGATTTTTTACAGAGAGGAAGGGAGATGGATAGAGTTAGAAACATGGATGAGAGAGAGACATTGATCAGCTGCCTCCTGCACGCCCCCTACTGGGGATGTGCCCGAAACCAAGATACATGCCCCTGACTGGTATCAAACCCGGGACCCTTCAGTCCACAAGCCGACGCTCTATCCACTGAGCACACCGGTTTCGGCTCATTGCTCTTGCTCACACCCCAATGCTCACGCTCATCACTCTTGCTCATGCCTCTCTGCCTACGCTCACCGCCCAGGCCCACGCCCCATTGCCCATGCTCACTGCCCACGCTCACTGCCCAGGCTCGCCACCCTCGCTCACGCCCCACTGCCCACGTGGCCTCACCTTGGCGTCCCCACCAGTGTGATCACAGACACATTTTGTTTCCCAGTCCTGGAGCCCCTATGCCACTTCACAGGGGCTGCGTACGTCCTCATTGTTAGCCAGTGTGGAGAGATGAAGGGTATAGTGTCTCGCCCTTTAAATACTTTTCTTCTTTAGCCTTTACGACCACTCTGAGCAGTCCGCATTCCCAGCGTCACTGGCAGACACAGTCAGGGCAGCTCAGCAAGAAGCTGCCCAAACACCTGGAGCCGCAGAGGGGCTGTTTCCGCAGGAAGCTGCTTGAGCCTGCTGTTCGGTGTGGGTGGCTCTGAATTTGTAACGCTGCCGTCTGCCATTCTTCCTGCACTTCATCCAGGTTTTTCTTTCCTTTTCTTTTTAAAAAAATATATTTTATTGATTTTTTTACAGAGAGGAAGGGAGAGGGACAGAGAGCTAGAAACATCGATTCGATGAGAGAGAGACATCCATCAGCTGCCTCCTGCACGCCCCACACTGACGTACCTGCAACCAAGGTACATGCCCTTGACCGGAATCCAACCTGGGACCTTTCAGTCCGCAGGCCGACACTCTATCCACTGAGCCAAACCAGTTTTGGCTCCTTTTTTTTTTTTTTAAATATATAGTACTTCTATTGATTTCAGAGAAGAAGGGAGAAGGAGGAGGAGAGAGAAACATCAATGATGAGAGAATCATGGATAGGCTGCTTCCTGCACGCCCCGGACTGGGGATCAAGTCTGCAACCTGGGCCTGTCCCCTTGACCCGGGACCCTTCAGTCCACAGGCCGATGCTCTATCCACTGATCTCCTGGGCTCCTCTGGGTTTTCCTATCCATCTGAGGAGACGGGGTGGCCGGGGGGATATTTTTGTATTTTTACAGACGCTGCCTGTAACACCGGCGGTTTCCAGCACGGGCCGGCTCGGCACCTGTGTCTAGCGCTGGCCTGAAAGGCGTCTCTATGGCTCCCCGTCTCTCCCTGGGCTGCGGACATGGTATTTCCCTGCAGCTCCCCTCAATACATGGATAGGCCTCCTCTCCTCTGACTCCCCCCGCATCGCTCGTGTTTCTTGCGGCTTTCTTTTGGCCACGATGGTGCTGGCTTCCACCCGTTCCTCAAAATCCATTTAACGACGTGCCCCACTTCCGTATCGATCTCCCCGCTGGCTTTCTATTGACCACCGGATCTCTTCCACTTCTCCAATCCCGGGATGGCGGGGCCTTTGTGCTCATTTGATGCTTTGCCACCGCCCTCTTCTTCCACCACAGACCAACTGACCTCTCGGCTCCTTAAACTATCGGCCGATCGACCTTCGTTGGTGCAGACCGGTGGTCGGCAGACCACAGCTCGAGAGCCACGTGTGGCTCTTTGACCCCTTGAGTTTGGCTCGTCCAGAAAATACCAGGTGCCCGGCACAGGGCAGCAGCATGGCGATGGGGAGAGGCCCCTCAATTTCCTCACGCGTGAGTGGGATGGGGAATGAACACCAGCAATGGCTCAGACGTATTTTAATTGTGTTAAAATACACAGAACAGAAAGTTTACCGTCTCAGCGGTGTTGTGCACAGAGCGGCGACACTGGATTCATTCACTCTGCTGGGCAACCATCACCACCATTGTCTCCAGAACTCTTTAAAATACCGTATTTTCCGGTGTATAAGACAGCTTTTTAACCCAGGGACATCTTCTCAAAAGTCGGGGTTCATCTTATATGCTGGGTGTCATCTTATAGGATGAGTATATCCCAAACTCTATATTTTAACTGGAAAAGTTGGGGGGTCGTCTTATATGCCAGAAAATATGGTAATATGTCTATATCTATATCTATGTCTATATATACATATATATATACATATCCTATTAATCAAAGGGTAATATGCAAATAGACTGAACATCAGAACAACTGAACAACCAATCAAAGCATAATATGCTAATGATATACTAAGCCTGCTCAACTGCTCGCTATGATGTGCACTGACCACCAGGGGGCAGATGCCCGGACCGGTAGGTTAGCTTGCTGCTGGGGTCCAGTTGATGGGGACTGAGTGAGATAGGTCAGACATGCCCTGGAGCCCTCCCACGGTCCCTGCCCAGCCCGATCCTGCACCATTGGGGTCCCTCAGCCTGGCCTGCACCCTCTCGCAATCCGGGACTCCTTGGGGGATGTCGGAGAGCTGGTTTCAACCTGATCCCGCAGGCCACTCCCCTTAGGAGGGCGCCAGATGCAGGGCTCACGGCTGGTGGGCACGGCTGCGGCAGCAGGAGCCTCTCCCTATCGGGGACTGACTGGGCGCGAGCCTGCGGCAGGCACAGTGGGGCCTGGATGAGCAGGTGGCAGGTAGGAGCCGCAGGTGGCGTTGGACTGTGGGTTTTGGGCCAATCCCTGCAGGTCACCCAGAGGGACCCCATCCATGCACGAATTCGTGCACCGGGCCTCTAGTGTATATATATATATATATGTTTTCTGATTTTAGAGAGGAAGAGAGAGGGGCAGAGAGAGGGAAACATCAACGATGAGAGAATCATGGATTGGCTGCCTCCCGCACGCCCCCTACTGGGGCAGCTGAAGAGTGAACACCCAGCAGGAACCAGGAAGATCCCAGCTGGACCCAGGACAGGCCGAGAACATTTCACTTAAACATCTACGTCGACACAGGCCTGGGAAGCCGAAACAAAGCCATTTATCCGTCCCGAAGAAAGTTATTTAAATCCCAGGCTCATTCATGCTAAACAGAGGCGACATTTTCCATTCACGTCTCCAAACCTCTCTTCTCCCGGGAGCTCCCCCTCCCTCACCCCCACTCCTCGCCCCCCGCGTTCCGATGGATGGGCGTCACGCCCACAGCCGAGCAGGATGCGTGCAGAAGGTGGTCCCTGCCAAAAGGTGGGTGTCCAAATGGCAGGTCAGTGTCAAGCAAGGTGGCCTTTAGGGTCAGGCCTAACCTACAGATGTTATGATCACAAGAAAACCATGAAAACCCACGGGTCAAGGGGCAGGAGGATAATTATTTTACACGGAGCCAGCGCGACTTGCCTTTTTCTGAAGAAGTGAGAAGGAACTGGGTTTTGAAGGATTAAAAAGTCACGTGATTCTCCCGGCCTGAGAAGGCATTTGTTTCTTTTCTTCTGTTTACATTGCGGTCACAGCTGACACCCGCGGAAGAATGTGTTTGCTGAAGCCTCATCTCGGCTGGCCGCAGGCATCCGACCCGAAGCTCGAGTAGAGAAACCGTATCGCCCCAGCTGGGTTGGCTCAGTGGATAGAGCCCAGTCGGCCTGTGGACTGAGGAGTCCCGGGTTCGATTCCGGTTAAAGGCACAGGCCTGGGTGGCGGGCTCCATCCCCAGGAGGGGGCGTGCAGGAAGTGGCCGATCCAGGATTCTCTGTCATCATTGATGTTTCCATCTCTCTCTCCCTCTCCTTTCCTTTCTGAAATACAGTGGTACTTCGAGATACGAGTGCCCTAACATACGAGATTTTTGAGATACGAGCGATTTTTGTTTTGAAATACGAGCAACATTTGAGATAGGAGTAATCTCGAGGATCGGCTGGCTGCACACGACCCACCAGTTTACTGCGACTTGAGTGTCTCATAGTTTCCCACTGCCTCAAGGTTACAGAACAAATTAAACTCGTATCTCGAGGTACCACTGTAATAATAATAATAATAAATATGTATATATTTTTAAAAATATATTTTATTGATTTTTTACAGAGAGGAAGAGAGAGGGATAGAGAGTTAGAAACAGCGATGAGAGAGAAACATCGATCAGCTGCCTCCTGCATGCCTCCTACTGGGGATGTGCCAGCAACCAAGGTACATGCCTTTGACCGGAATCAAACCCGGGACCTTTCAGTCTGCAGGCTGACGCTCTATCGACTGAGCCACACCGGTTTTGGCTAATAAATATATATTTAAGAAAGAAACCGTATGAACGGGGTGTTCGTGGTCATTCCCATCAGAGCCCACACGGAGCCCCAGACACGGGCAATGCTCCCTGACGTGGGAGCAGCCTTGGGGCGATGACAGATGCCACTCTCCGGCAGAACACGTGCTTCTTTTTTTTTAAAAAAATATATTTTATTGAGGTTTTACAGAGAGGAAGGGAGAGGGATAGAGAGTTAGAAACATGGATGAGAGAGAAACGTCTCTATCAGCCGCCTCCTGCACGCCTCCACTGGAGATGTGCCCGTAACCAAGGTACATGCCTTTGACCGGAATTGAACCCGGGACCTTTCAGTTTTCAGGCCGATGCTCTGTCCACTGAGCCAAATCGGTTTTGGCAACACACGCTTCTTACTGGTTCGCCTGTGAGTTCTTTATTATCTTTGTCTTAAAAAAAAAAAAAATAATGAAAGTACATCTCATTTGCCAGGTGCCTGGTATTTCTCATTTTTTTTTTCACTGTTTCTCTTCCCTTGCCCAAACTGTCTGCCCTAAATAATGGAAGGAAGAAGAAATTAAAATGTGGCCAAAACCGGTTTGGCTCAGTGGATAGAGCGTCGGCCTGCGGACTGAAGGGTCCCAGGTTCCATTCCGGTCAAGGGCACACACCTTGGTTGTGGGCACATCCCCAGTGGGGGGCGTGCAGGAGGCAGCAGATCAACGTTTCTCTCTCATCGATGTTTCTATGTTTGTTTGTTTTTCATCGATGTTTCTAACTCTCTGTCTCTCCCTCTCCCTTCCTCTCTGTAAAAAAATCAATAAAATATATTAAAAAAAAAGTGTTAGTCTGAAAAAAAAAAAAACAAAGAAATTAAAATGTGTCTCTGTCGGAGGAGATGAAAGAGCAGGTTCGTGGCAGGTCTCTCCACAGCCTTTCTGAAGGGGAACAGCGGAAAGCCGTCTCCCGGGGGATGCCTCGCCGCGTGCCCGCGGGCACAGGGTCCCGACGCCGCTGCCGGCTCCGCCGGCTCCCGTCTGGCCTGTCTCGGTCGCAGCTCCCTGGCTCCCTGCCCGTCTGCCCCAAGGGACGCAGCAGCTCCAGCTCGAGGTCAGATGTGTGTGTGCTGTGCGCTCCACGCCGCACTGCAGGGCCTGCGCCGCCCCAGGCACAGCGGTGGCCGAGCGAAGGGGCCCCCGAAATCCTAGACAGGCTGCTCTCTCCTGGGCCCCCGTCCGTGGGAGCACCCGAAAAGACACTTGATTTTATAAAAGCACCTTCATCCCTGAGGAGAGAGAACCTTCCCCAGAGAGGGGAACACGGTCTCTCCCCGTGGCCACATGCCCAAGGCTCCTGGAGGCTGCGAGTCCTCTGTCACCATCGCTGAAAAGTGACCGGTTTGGGGTGCAATGGCAGGCATCAGTCAGGGTGCTGCCGTCTCTACAGAGTCACATTCAGGCACATGGCACCTGACGTGGGCAGGGAGGGATCAGAAACAGCTTGAAAATAGAACGGGCCAGAGAAGAACCAGCCAAAACCGGTGTGGCTCAGTGTATAGATTGTCGGCCTGTGGACTGAAGGGTCCCGGGTTCGGTTCTGGTCAAGGGCATGTACCTTGGTTGCGGGTGCATCCCCAGTGGGGGGCGTGCAGGAGGCGGCTGATCGATGTCTCTCTCTCATCGATGTTTCTAGAGCTCTGTCCCTTTTCCTTCCTCTATGTGAAAAATCAATAAAATATACTTAAAAAAAAAAAAGAGAGAAGAACCAGTGGCTCGGAGGTGTAGCGGTGTAACGCCATCAGTTGCTTGATATGAAAGGTGGCTCGCTGTCTTATGCAACTTGAAATGGAACAGACAGAAACCCTACGGAGTGTTCACAGCGGGGGTGATTAAAAGGACAGGAATTTCGGCTGAAACTGGTTTGGCTCAGTGGATAGGGCATTGGGCCTGCAGACTGAAAGGTCCCAGGTTCGATTCCGGTCAAGGGCATGTGCCTTGGTTGCGGGCACATCTCCAGTGGGGGTTGTGAGGGGGCAGCTGATCGGTGTTTCTTTCTCATGGATGTTTCTAACTTTCTATCCCTCTTCCTTCCTCTCTGTAAAAAGAAATAAAAAAAATATTTTAAAAATAAATAAAAGGATAGAATTTCGGCGGAAGGTAGCCTTTGAACTCATAAACCTCTGAATAGCTCAATCCCCCCTCTTTTTTTTAAAAAATATTTTTATTGATTACAGAGAGGAAGGGAAAGGGAGAGAGAGACAGAAACATCCGTGATGACAGAGAATCATGGATCAGCCACCTTCTGCACACCCCCTACTGGGGATTGAGCCCGGAATCTGGGCCTGTGCCCTTGACCTGAACCGAACCCAGGACACGTTAGTCCACAGGCTGACACTCAATCCACTGAGCCAAACTGGCTAGGGCCAGTCCCCCCACTTATCCATGGGAAAATGAACACACACACAGAGATTAGGTATCAAATGGCTGACGCTCACGCAGACAAGTCCCACAAGTTCCAGAACCGATTCTTGGTCACCCTGCCTGAGAGCCGGCCTGTCCTGGACACGCCCCTCTGAGTCATGTGATGGCCCCGCAGGAACTCTGACACAAACTACAGGGCAGCCCCGGGAAAGACGCCAAACTCCCAAGAGGAAGAGGCAAAACGCAGATTCATTCTGGGTGTTTGCGATTCGCAGAGGTTTTCCCCCTCACTGTGTGCACCTTCCTCTCGGACACGGTACAAGGGACCAGGCGGAGCACTTATTTCACTGCCAGTTTCTTTTTTTCTTTTAAATTAAATTTCTGTAGTTTCTTTCTTTTCTTTTAAATTAAATATACTTTAACTAGAGGCTCGATTCACGAAGATTCATGCAAGAACGGGCCTTCCTTCCCCTGGCTGCCAGCACTGCCTTTGCTCTGCCTCCCACACTGTCCAGAGGTCTGGAGTGGCTGGGGCGGTGCAGAATGCCTGCCTCATCGCCATGGTGATGATTCGAGCATCCTGCCCCTGGTCTCTTGGTGCCTGGATATGCAAATTAACCCGCCATCTTTGTTGGGTTAATTTGCATACTCACTCCTGATTGGCTGGTGGGCATTGTGAAGGCACGGTCAATTTACACGTTATTCTTTTATTAGTGTAGATTGATTTCAGAGAGAAAAGGAGAGGGAGAGATAGAAACATCAGTGATGAGAGAGAATCACTGGCCGGCTTCCTCCAGCACGGCCCCCACTGGAGGTCAAGCCCACACCCCGGGCAGGTGCCCTTGACAGGAATCGAACCCGTGACCTTTCAGTGTGCAGGCTGACGCTCTATCCACTGAGCCAAACCAGCGAGGGCCATCTCTGTAGATTCCATTCAGAAAGACTTGCTGTACCTGCAACATGATTTTCTAACCTACACATGGGACCGCAGGTAATTGGAGGAGGAAGTTCATGTTTCATTTCCCTCAAATAGTTACAGATTGGCCGAGTCCACACAGAAGAAGGTTGTCATGAGGGAGAATTCCCCAGACGCCTCAGAAAGCCGAGGAGAGAGGCCATATTCCTACCCTTGAGGGCATTCTACCCAATCCTAGGAGAGGAAATGTCTTCACGCTGCAAAGCTCAAGAGGTCAGAGCACCTGCAGCAGCTGTCCCTCCACGACCCCTGACCCGACATGTCTCATTCTTCTCTCTGAGCAGCTAGGAGTCATGTGGCTTCAAGCTTATGGCATTATTGCTTACCACCCGTTTTCAAAAAGTCCCTAATGTGGTCACGGTCCCCTCATGCTTTCTGGAATCGTGCTAAAACCAGGGAGAATCTGAGAGTGGATTCTGACCCAGAGGCAGTGTGAGGCCAGTCACGCTGACAACTCCACCCCTGGAAACGTGGACAGGTCATGGTGTATTTATCTGCTACTCATCCAGGGCAGATGAAAATCTTAACCTCTTGAAACGAAATATAAATCTACCTTAAAACAAGAAACTTTGAAGCAATCCCTTGAGAACAAAGAGACTGTTCTCACCACACCTTTCGGAATGACTACTCATTGCCGAAGGCCACCCCCACCCTGCCTCCCAAAAAGGACAGAAGTATTTTACGGGATCTCAATAAGTCACCTACGTATATAAAAGCCTACACTGCCATCCGATTGTTAGCTATGACGCACACTGACCACCAGAGGGCAGACGCTCAACACACAGGCCTGGAGACATGAAACAGACTGATGATTCTCAGAGGGAAGCGGGGAGGGAGGAGGGCGGGGAGAGATTAACCAAAGATCTTAAATGCATTCTAGAAGCCCAGTGCACAGATTCGGGGGTCCCTCGGTCTGGCCTGCCTCACCTTCCCAGCCGAGCCCACCTGCTCTCCATCCACAGACCTGCTTCCTCCTTTCACGCCATTTTAGTGGCTGTGCCAGGAGCAATGCCCCCTGCCCTTGCCCCCTCCCCCCCGCCCCCTGCCAAGGTCTCAGATCAGCAGAGACTGTCCTGGGCTTTCCGCTGGGGTAGTGATCTTCCAAGAGGAAGCAAGTCTCAGGAGGTGGGAAATGCACTGTTGTCAGACATGCGGACGTGGGACCGGTCAGAAACGAAAACGCCGACAGCAGCGTTTATGGCCGCCGAGGCCGGGGTGCTGGCCGTCCTCACGCCCCCCACTTCTCCTCACTCAGCAGATCCTCTAACGGTCTACTGAAATGGCGGAGTGCATGCGCCCCGTTTCGAGACGCTCTATCGATCGCCGCAAGCTGTAGGTCATGCTATTTTTTATTTTAGGTGAGATTTCTGCAGATCTTTTCCTCCGTGTTTGTAACTTTCCTAGTAAAACAATGCAAACCTGCATAATTTTTTTGTCAGTTTTCTTGTTAACAGTGTTTTGCACAAAGTTATATCTTTGGAGGTTGTCGAGATGTCACACCAGAAGACGAGCTACCCAGGTGGCCGCTTTGCAGCCGAAAGAAAGCCAGGGGCTCACACGATTATTTTCTATTCCTATTTGTTTAAATATATTTTTATTGATTTCAAAGAGGAGGGGAAAGGGGAGAGAAAGAGAGAGAGAGAGAGAGAGAGAGAGAGAGAGAGAGAGAACATCATCGATGAGAGAGACCCACTGATTGGCTGCCTTCTGCACGCTCTCTACTGGGGATCGAGCCCACAACCAGGGTGTGTGTCCTGACCGGGAATCAAACCTGGGACCCTTCAGTCCGCAGGCCAACGCTCTTGCTGCTGAGCCAAACCAGCTAGGGCTATTTTTCTATTTAAAAAAATATATATATTATTGATTTTTTAACAGAGAGGAAGGGAAAGGGATAGAGAGGTAGAAACATCGATCAGCTGCCTCCTGCACGCCCCCCACTGGGGATGTGCCCACAACCCAGGTACATGCTCTTGACCGGAATCGAACCTGGGACTCTATCCCAGGCTGACGCTCTATCCACTGAGCCAAATTGGTTTAGGCTATTTTTCTATTTTTAAATCCTCAACTTTCTCAACTAAATTCCAAAACCAACGAAGAATAGCACAGCCTGAAGATCTCAGAATTTAACTTTAAAAAGCTACAAAACTGTAATTTCTAGCGTTTGCCGTCTCGTGATTTCATCTGACCTATAGAAATGAAACCCCTCAATGCAGTCACAGGGCTCCATCCACAATCCTGGGCCAGGAAGATGCTGGCCTGGAGCCCCATGACTTTATAGGGGAGGCTGGGTGTTTCCTCTGTCCCCCCAACCTCCCCGCACCCTCCCCCACAATTCTATGTACACAGATACCCTCAAATTGGGCAGAAGGAGGAGCCGCAAGCCTGGCTGGGAGGTGGCAAAGCTGGCAGACGCTTCGTGGACATACTGCCAAGTCAGCGAGTGGACAGACGGCAAATTGGAAAAGCAAGGCCCGGAGGAGACCCTGGCAATGCTGGACAACTGGCGGCGAAACTCCACTTGGTTTTAACTAACGATTTGCTGTGCAAATCTAGCAAGCAATGGAAGAGGAAAAAGACAAACTTAGCGCCCAGCTGGCGTGGCTCAGTGGATAGAGCGTCGGCCTGCGGACTGAAGGGTGCCGAGTTCGATTCCGGTCAAGGGCACATGCCTGGGTTGTGGACTTGATCCCCAGTAGGGGGTGTGAAGGAGGCAGCCGATCAATGATTCTCATCATTAATGTTTCTATCTCCCTCTCCCTCTCCCTTTCTCTCTGAAATCAATAAAAAATATATATATTAAAAAAAAAAGACTGCCTTAACCAGTTTGGCTCAGTGGATAGAGCGTCGGCCTGCAGACTGAAGGGTCCCAGGTTCAATTCCGGTCAAGGGCATGGACCTTGGTGGCAGGCACATCCCCAGTAGGGGGTGTGCAGGAAGCAGCTGATGGATATTTCTCTCTCATTGATGTTTCTAACTCTCTATCTCTCTCCTTTCCTCTATGTAAAAAAATCAATAAAGAATATATATATTTTAAAAAAGATGAAACTAAAACCACAGAAAGACAGAGCGGGACAGACATGAGATTAAAGAAGTGTCTTCCACCTCAAATATTTATCAAGGGAGGAGGAGGATTTAGGGGCTCAGATGAGCTGTGGGCGGCCTTGCTCGAACAAGTTCGTTCAGATTATACTGCCAACGAGTCACACAAACCTATACCCCGGGGTGGATTAGTGAGTGACCCCTGTCAATACACAGAAAGGTGCCACGGTCCACGTGTCCTGCTGACGCAGGGCGAGAAGACGCGACCACACGGCCCGTTCTGAAGGAGCAAGAACAGCCGCGGAGCCCCGTCACCTTTCCGAAGCAGTCCCTGCTGCGTCTCCTTTAAGGATGGGCCCTTGTATGGCCATCGCCCATGTTTACACACGGGGAAAGGAAAAGTTGGACAAAAAAGGCCAAACCGAATTAGGAGCACCCCCTGTCACCGTGGCTCTGAGAGAGGCGTTACCGACTGGGCGTGGGAATGTCCAAGTCCGTCCTTCCTTCCTTTCTTTTTTTCAAAATATATTTCATTGATTTTTTTTTTTACAGAGAGGAAGGGGGAGGGATAGAGAGTTAGAAACATCGATGAGAGAAACATCCATCAGCTGCCTCCTGCACACCCCCTACTGGGGATGTGCCCGCCACCAAGGCACATGCCCTTGACTGGAATCGAACCTGGGACCTTTCAGTCCACAGGTCGACGCTCTATCCACCGAGCCAAACCGGTTTTGGCCCAAGTCATTTATGAATCAAACCCAAGCTCCACGCCGCTTTTGGGAAAACAGTGCAAACCCACCCCATTACCGCCTACAGCAGGTCCCCGGCCCCGCCAGGATCCTGTGATGTCCCTGAGATGTCGCTGGCCAGAAAGGAGCAGCGGAAGTGGCTGAGGGCGGGAGGGAGCTGTTAAATCTGGCCCCAGTCTGCTCGGCCGCCAGGATGACTGGGGGAGAGGGAGTGGATGGAAGTGTATACACAGCCAAAGGGGGTGAGTGTGGTGAACGTGGAGCTTCCGCAGCCAGACGCTCTAGAAACCTGGCGTTGGGGAGAGAGGGTGGAGGTACTGCTTGGGGATTAGACAAGTACATTTAGGGTGAAGTAGAAGCCCCATTAATCAGTACACAGTCAGCATCGGTCACTCCTTCATTCAAGATCTGTTCAAGGTTGACAGCGTATCGAACTCCAGAAGATGGTTCGCTGGATATTCTTATCACGTCTGATAGTTCACTGTTATGTGTTCACATAATATGCTTGTGATGTTGGGATGCAGACTCTATTCTCTCTCTCTCTCTCTTTTTAAAAAAATATACTTTATCGATTTTTTTTACAGAGAGGAAGGGAGAGGGATAAGAGAGTCAGAAACATCGATGAAAGAGAAGCATCGATCAGCCGCCTCCTGCACACTTCCTACTGGGTGTGTGCCTGCAACCAAGGTACATGCCCTTGACCAGAATCGAAGCTGGGACCTTTCAGTCCACAGACCCACGCTCTATCCACTGAGCCAAACTGGTTTTGGCATAACTGGTAGTGTATTTTAAAAATCTATTCAAGATACACGTATAAAATGTGCACTGAGTTTTAAATGAAGTGGGAGGGATTGGCAGAGGAGCAGCCGGGAGTGGGCATTGCTCCATGCCCTGTAGTTATGTGGATCTTGCTTTCCTTGAGCTCATACATTCATACTTTGCATGTTTTTATGGATGTGTGTTATTATCGCTCATAATAAAAATATAAAGAAAAAATTAAATATGACTTTGAGAACTTTAGCTCATTAATTAGCAAAGTCTTTATAAAGGGGGAACTAATATTATCCCCATTTTGCAGATGAGAAAACTGAGGCACAGCATGGGTAACAGGTGGAATCCGGATCCAACGCCTGTGGTTTCAGCCGCGGCTGTGCTGCTATGGAAGTAACAGAAGTGCCCACAGCGGCCACATCATCCTATGATGCCTCTTTCGACAGAGAAGACGGAACAGAGAAAATGAACGGAGAGATCCATCCACAACGAGCACAAAAGAAAGCGCGGTCGGGCAAAACCAGTCACATTTTTCTTCTCACAACTTATAGGAGCAGGACAAGACGGCAGGTCCACGAATATCCAGGCAGGTTCCCAGCTCCTAAGCGCCGAGATGCCGCCCGGGGCACTCCCCCCAAATCACTGCTCCAGCCAGGAACCCCCCTTCCTACGAACTCACCCGCAGCACCCCTGAACCGCCAGCGGGTTCCCCTCACTCCTTCCGGTCCCAGTCCCTTTCTGCACTCCCCACCCACGGTAGAAGGCCCGGCCCCCCCATGCCACTCGGGACCCCGATTTATCGGCCGCGTACCTTGGGCTTCCCTGCACCAGGAGCCGAGCGAAGAGTCGAGGTCAAGCACGGGGAGGGGCCGCCGCATCGTCCAGCCCGAGGGGAAGAGCAGGAACCGGCTCCGGGCGAGGCTCGCAAGTTCTGAAAACACAAGTGCAAGTTGAATGGAGTAAGATCGTGTGATTTTGTTTTATTTTACTTTTTAAAAACAATATATTTTATTGATTTTTTTTTTACAGAGAGGAAGAGAGAGGGATAAAGAATCAGAAACATCGATCAGCTGCCTCCTGCACACCCCCTACTGGGGATGTGCCCGCAACCAAGGTACATGCCCTTGACCGGAATCGAACCTGGGACCTTTCAGTCCACAGGCCGATGCTCTATCCACTGAGCCAAATCGGTTTCGGCTGGTTTGTATTCTCGACACGACCAAGTTTGGCACCGTAAGCCTCTCCCGATCCCCTCGACAGTGTCTCCCCTCCGCCCTTCTCCTCACCCCCACAACTCCCACAGCGGACCACACGCCCTAGGCAAACATCCTCGAGTCCTTAACATCATGACGGACATCAATGTTTATCCGAATCACATGTTCACAGGAAGTCACCTCTTTCCTGTGTATATCCTCCACCACCAGTCAAACATGTTATTGAACTTTGGCTAAAATCACCTCATTTGCTTGAGGACCATTTTCCACCAAGTAATACGTTTCCCGTGTCACAGGCATGACCCGATTAAGCTGAGATTACCAGAGGGCCACAAAGTCAGGGAACATATAAACACGGGTCCCGTCCAGGCTCTCAGCCTCCCCCAACCCCCCCCACCCATCCCTCACTGGCCGAGGAGCTGGTTCAGATCCACAGACTAGCGCCCTCGGAGTCCAGAGCGAGGACCCCTGGTTGAAAGAAAAGCTGTTCTGAAACTGGTTTGGCTCAGTGGGTAGAGCGTCGGCCTGCGGACTGAAAGGTCCTGGGTTGGATTCCAATCAAGGGCATCTACCTTGGTGGCGGGCACATCCCCAGTAGGGGGCGTGCAGGAGGCGGCTGATCGATGTTTCTCTCTCATCGATGTTTCTGACTCTCTATCCCTCTCCCTTCCTCTCTGTAAAAACTCTATAAAAAAAAAAATATATCTTTAATAGATTTTTCACAGAGAGGAAGGGAGAGGGATAGAGAGTCAGAAACAACAATGAGAGAGAGACATCGATCAGCCGCCTCCTGCACGCCCCCTACTAGGGATGTGCCCGCAACCCAGGACACATGCCCTTGACCAGAATCGAACCCGGGACCTTTCAGCCCGCAGGCCGACGCTCTATCCACTGAGCCAAACCGGTTTTGGCAATAAAAATATATTTAAAAACAAAACAAAAAACACTGATATGAAATGTGACACCCCTCTGGGACCCAGTGCTTAGACAACCAGCCTGCATGCTGACCAGATCCGTAATATTTACATAAATCACCTGGCATTATAATAATCCATATTGTGACTTAAAACAATTTTTTAAAATTGATTTCAGAGAGGAAGGGAGAGGGAGAGATGGAAACATCAATGCTGAGAGAGAATCATTGATCGGCTGCCTCCTGCATGCCCCATACTGGGGGTTGAGCCTAAAACCTGGGCATGTGCCCTTAACTGGAATGGAACCTGGGACCCCCTCAGTTCTCAAGCTGACGCTCTATCCCCTGAACCAAACCAGCTAGGGCCATGTTATGATTATCATTTATTTTCTACGCTAGAGGCCCAGTGCATGTATTCGTGCACCAGTGGGATTCCTCAGCCTGGTCTGCACCCCCTCACAATTTGGGACCCCTCCGGGGGTGTAGTAGTGTGGACTGAAGGGTCCTGGGTTCGATTCTGGTTGAGTGGCAGGCAGCGGGGAGGAGTCTGAGCCCAGGCCGGGTGCCGCTGTGGCTCCTCCCAGTCCCACTGAGCCTGCCACTCGGGTTCACTGGTCAGCCGAGCAGAGCTCCCGCTGTGGGAGTGTCCTGACCAACAGGGGGCAGCTCCTGCATTGAGCGCCTGTCCCCTGGTGGTCAGTGCACATCATAGCAACCAGCTGACAGGTCATTAGGTCGTTCAGTCACTTAGGCTTTGATATATATAGATGCATTTCACTCATTATATATCATGTAATAATGTAATCATAGAAACTGGTTTCCAATACTGACCAGAATTGATCTGTTCATGGTTTTGATTCTAGAAGGTTCGTAAGAACGAATGTTGACCGCAGTAAAAGGGGAATTTCGTACCCTGAAAGGCTCCTTTACTTCTTCAGAGGAGCTGTTTTTATTGGAGGGACCTGCACTTTCAAAGAAACGGGAAGGAGCCTGATGTGGTGTGAGATGGTCCTCCGAGTCCCCCCACTTTTCCTCGGTGGAGAAATGGAACTGGACTGAAATCTCCCGTCCAAGAGGCTTAGGTTCCCGAGGATCCACATTTTATGCCATTAAAGGGAGACCCTGATATTTAAGTAGCGATTCAACTTCAGTTTATCTTAGGCATATATAACCAACATCCATTCTATATATAGAAAAAATCACACCAGCCTCATTTTCATGTTGTATGTAGCAGACATTTCCTGAGCTATTAAACCAGGAAGAAGAATAGACAAAAGCCCATTGGGAAAGAGGTGAAACTAAATGAAAAAGAACTTTTGACTAGCAGGCAAAAATTCTTTCTGTCCACACTTTCTATTTCTGCCACATTATTCAATATACTAGAGGCTCGATGCATGAAGATTCATGTAAGAATGGACCTTCCTTCCCCTGGCTGCCGGTACCATCTTCGTTTCAGCCTGGAGTCACTGTTCTGCCTTCTCACACTGCCCAGAGGTCTGGAGCAGCTGGGGCAGTATGGAACACCTGTGTTGTTGCCATGGTGATGACACAAGCATTCTGCCCCTGTCTGTGCATGCCTGTATATGCAATCCTCCATCTTTGTTAATTACCCCTCCATCTTTGTTGAGTTAATTTGCATACTCACTCCTGATTGGCTGGTGGGTGTCTCAAAGGTACGGCCAATTTGCATCTTTCTCTTCTATGAGTGTAGATACTAGTATATTCCCTATGAACTCTACTTGTGGTTTGTACCCACACGTGCTTTAATGTTTTTATGTTATTGTGTTGATTTTAGTTAGAGAGAGGAGAAGGTTAGAGAGGGAGAGAGAGAAACATGGGTTAACTGCCTCCAGGACACACCCCAACCAGGGACCAAACTCCAACCTGGGCAAGTGCCATGACCAAGAATCGAACCGGCAACGTTTCGGTGTATGGGTTGATGCTCAACCACTGAGCTGTGCTGGCTGGGCCGGTAACCCCCCATTCGAGGATAGCTCTCAGAATTTCAGGTGCTTATCCACTCCAGTTCTTGTTTATGGCTCCCATTTCTAGCATTCGCTTTTGTTTAAAAACACCCATTCGTTTTATTAAGTTGATTTCATTGCCAGTTTGATATTTTTTCCCTCCAGTATGATAAGATAAATGATGCTCGATATAATGACTGCTTAGTCACTTTTCTACCACGGTTCCATCCTTCTTCTATCAAATAAAAATAGATCAAAGCCAGAAAGGAGGCTCTTCCCCTAGAAAGCCACCTTTTGTGTAAAGAAAGATGTCAGCGTTCAGGCCCGATCTGAAACCAGCACATCAAAAGATTCGACTCCTGGTCTTTTGACCCGAAACTCTCTTCAGCTTACTTCTGTCAAATGTCACAGACCCTCCAAATGAAGTCTGCCTAGGTTCCTACTGTCTGTTGCCATAAACAATTAGCATCGCAATGGCCATAACTAGAAAATAATCAAGCATTAACCTGACCTGACCCTGAACAGGACTGTTGCTATGGTGACGAGGACTTGACAGCGAGCTGGTCCAGGGGCCACAGCCCAGGCCTGTGAGCTTCTCGAGGACGGGGAGGGCGCCAGAGAGGGGTGCCGGGCCTGAGCTCTGTTGGGTGGGGTTTGCTGACCTCCCCGGGGGAAAGCCCGCATTTCCCTGGAGAGGCCAGGCCGTGCCACGCAGCTCCAGCACCTTCCGGAACACTCTGCCTGGCCCGTCTCTTCATCGTTAAAATGAGGCGGATGCTGTGATATCTGGGTCCCTTTCATGTCCAGACTCTTCTAAGTCTATGACTCCAAATGGAAGTAGGATTTTCTTTCTGGAATATTCTGATATGTAGAGCGTGGGAACGGTGGAGAGGGCCTCGCAGAGTCGATAATTCTCCTCAGTGGCAGTTCCTTCACATGGTCAGACTATTCCCGACAAAGGGCCATTCGAGCTCAGTAGAAAGACTGTCTTTTTTTAAAAAAATATTATTTTTTTTTATTGATTTCAGAGAGGAAGAAACATCAATGATGAGAGAGAAAATTATGGATCGGCTGCCTCCTGCACAACCCCCAACTGGGGATCGAGCCCACAACCCGGGCATGTGCCCTTGACCAGGATCGAACCTGGGACCCTTTAGTCTGAAGACCGACCAATGCTCTATCCATTGAGCCAAACCAGCCAGGCCAAAAAAGTGTGTGTGTTTATTTATTTGTCCTAACTGGTTTGGCTCAGTAGATAGAGTGTCAGCCTGCGGACTGGAGGGTCCCAGGTTCGATTCTGCTCAAGAGCATGTACCTTGGTTGCGGGCACATCCCCAGTAGGGAGTGTGCAGGAGGCAGCTGATTGACGTTTCTAACTCTCTCTCCCTCTCCCTTCTTTTCTGTAAAAAAAAAATCAATAAAATATATTAAAAAGTATATTTTTATTGATTTCAAAGAGGAAGGGAGAGGGAGAGAGGGAGAGAAACATCCATGACCAGAGAGAATCATTGATCAGCTGCCTCCTGCACGCCCCCTTCTGGGGACCGAGTTGGCTATGCAGGCATGTGCCCTTGACAGGAGTCGAACCGTGACCTCCTGGTTCCTAAGTTGATGCTCAACCAGTGAGCCACACTGGCCAGGCTTAGATAAGACCATCTTAACGCCCTGCCTGTCCAGGGCTTACCAAGCCCACCTGTCTTCAGTTGTGGGAACTGCGTGTGCACACAGAAGGGGTACGGGGGGTCAGAGGGTGGCGTGTTCCCCCTCCCAGACACCACCGAAACCCCTCTGGACTGAAACCCCCGTCCCACGTCACTTCCGAGAGGCCCCGTCCCACGCCCAGCACACGTCTGGCTGGTCTGCTCTGGGGAATTAGCGCGAAAGCCACGTCTGTGGAAATGAACTCAGCACCCACCCCACACAGCGGCTGTGCAGACCCCTCCTCCCCTCCTCCCTCCACACCAGGGAAGAGGGCAGACTCCACGGGCCAAGGGGACCGCTCCCAACCCAGCGTCAAGGGGGGCCTCCTTCCCCCTGCTTTGCACCCCACAGGGCCCTGTTATTATCATTCCCAGGGGGCAAACGCACAAAGTGGAAGCTGGGGAATATTCGGCTGAAACCCTCCACTAAGAGTCTCTCGCACACAGAGAGACAAAACCCCTCAAGACGGCCCTAACTGATGTGGCTCAGTGTATAGAGCATCGGCCTGCAGAATGAAGGGTCCCGGGTTTGATTCCGGTCAAGGGCATGTACCTTGGCTGTAGGTACATCCCCAGTGGGGGGTTGCAGAAGGCAGCTGATCGATGTCTCTCTCTCATCGATGTTTCTAACTCCCCCCTCTCCCTTCCTCTCTGTAAAAAAATCAATAAAATATATATTAAAAAAAACAACAACCCACAAACTTCAAGACCAGCGGTTCTCAACCTTTGGGTCGTGACCCCTTTGGGGGTCCAACGACCCTTTCACAGGGGTCACCTAAGACCATCAGAAAATGCAGATATTGACATCACGATGCATCACAGTAGCAACATTTCATGGTTGGGGGTCACCACCCCATGAGGAACTGTATGCAAGGGTCTCGGCCTTTGGAAGGTTAAGAACCACTGCTCAAGACCAAGGAAACCAGCGCGGGAATTCTTGGGGTCCCCGCCCATGCCCCTTTAGGATGTGAACTTTTACTTTCTCCTAAACTTGAAGGTTTCCTCCCATCCCCCATGACTGACAACTGATCATACTGCAATTAGCCAGTTATTAGTGTTAACAGGAAAGGAGGCGGAGGAAGGCCAGACGGTCCACGCACGGCCATCTGGGCGGCAGCTTCACCAGAGAGCCACCCGTCCCTCCCCTGCTGATCACCGGCGACCGGAACTGACCGAGGGGAGATGGAGGCTGAGCAGGGAAGTCGGGGTGACCTGGCGAAGGTACCACTGCCCGTCAGTCATTCCTGGGAGCAGGGATCCTTGCCCCGAGGGGGTGGGCCCACTGCTGGCGCCCAAAATCTTGGAGTTCAAATCTCAGGACGAAGGAATTCTCCTGCTCCGGTTCATCAATGCCTAGAAACGCGACCGGTAACCTCCCTCTCGGGGTTTCCTCATACCCCGAGATGTGAACCGTCTGGAAAACGGACCCCGGTAGCGAAAGGGCAGGAACAGAACACGGAAAACCCAGGCCGGAACGGGAGAGGCGGCGGCGGGCGAGGGTGCCAGCTTACCGCGCTGCCTGCTGGGCGCAGCCATGGATGGCAGGGCAGCCAGATCTTCGGGATAAAGTGGGGGTTTCCCTGACAGCCACAGCTGAGTCTTATTAAAGGCGCCAACGAGCACCGCTTTCGTCACAAATCGGAGGGGAACCTTACGAAACGGGCCGCAGACTTCTCTCGCCAGCTGGCAGCCCTGGCTGGTGGCGCCGCTGGACGCCTCCTTGGGACGCTCCCTCGGATTGGCAGTTCCTCTATGGCTTTCAGGTCAAATTCTGGTACCTTCTTCCCCCCATCCCCCTGCCACCTTCTCCTCACTAGCAAGCTCCTGCTCCCGTCCTCTACCTCAACTGGACCCATGGCTGCTCCTTTTTCTTTTTTAAAAAATATATTTTATTGATTTTTTTACAGAGAGGAAGGGAGAGGGATAGAGAGTTAGAAACATCGATGAGAGAGAGACATCCATCAGCTGCCTCCTGCATGCCTCCTACTAGGGATGTGCCCACAACCAAGGTACATGCCCTTGACCGGAATCGAACCTGGGACCCTTCAGGCCAATGCTTTATCTACTGAGCCAAGCTGGTTTCGGCCTCCTTTTTCTTTTTAAATGTATTTTTATTGATTTCAGAGGAAGGGAGAGGGAGAGAGAAACATCAATGATGAAAGAGAATCACCGATTGGCTGCCTCCTGCATGCCCCACACTGGGGAGATTGAGCCTGCAATCCCGGCATGTGCCCCAACTGGGGAATGGAACCCTGACCTCTTGGTTCATGCGTCGACCCTCAAGCACTGAGCCACGGCGGCTGGCCGGGCAGGCTACTTATTTTTTGACCAGTGGCGAGCTAGAGACCAATGTCGCTGAGCTTCTTACAACTGTCTGCACATCGAGACTAAATCCACTCCCAGGAGAGCCTGAGAGCTTTCTGGTGTTGGCCTGGAAATCAAGAAAAAAAAGAAAAGAAAAGAAAAGAAAAGAAAAGAAAAGAAAAGAAATTGTCCTATATATTTGATGCTTCCTGATAAGTGAGGTTTGACTGTGACTGAAATCAAACACAAGGGTTTCCCACACAGCCCGGAGGCTGCCTTGCTGGCCCAGGCGGTGAGCCCTCCAGCCTCGGGGTCCCAGCCCCAGCTCCCAGAGTGGGGGCGGGGAGGTTCGAGCAGACTCCCCCTAAAAACCAGGAGGCTGGAGTCCCCTGGATTATGGGGCCTGGTCTGGAAGCACGGAGAGGGACCTGCTTTGAATTCGGCTTTCAGAGAACAAAGGAAGGAAACATCTCATTAAAATTCAAGAGAGTCCCACTTGGGTAAAGTGGGGAACTTCCTGTAAATTTCCCGGGAACAGAAAAGCCCCTTAATCCAGCCCGTCATCCCGTGAGGCCAGGGGAGGGTCTGGGTCTGAACATCCCCAATGCCTTGAGGACCTGAACCTGGTAATTAAAGGGGGCGTGTCCCCCTCCAGCAGACAGACTGTCAGAGAACCGCACCCCCCCACTGTCTGCTTCTTCCCTCTTCAGCTCCCCGCCCCCCCGCCCCAAGGGGGAGCCTGCAATCCTGGGACTTGAAGTTTTTCCTCCTGACAGGCCTCTGGCAGGGGCTGACCTAGGATCCCAGCTACTGTAAGGACACAGCAGCATACCCTGTTTCCCCGAAAGTAAGACATCCCCCGAAAATCAGACCTACTTCCCTTTTTGCCTCTCGCGGTCATACAAAGCACCCCCCGAAAATAAGACCTCCCCGATCATAAGGTCTCCCCCGAACATCAGGCCTCCCATGAATATTAGGATCCCCGAAGCTACCGTCAGGCGTCTGACTCCTGATTTAAAGAGACCTCGCACGGCCTGAACAGCTCCGGCTGTGCTGCGGCCCATCAGGGAGCTGGTTTGTGATGACAACGACTACCGTACGATACACAGGTAATAAATTTCCTTTTTTTTTGTTCAACAATAAATGTGTCCCGTCTTCTTCTTCTTCATGGAAAAATAAGACATCCCCTGAAAATAAGACCTGGCGCATCTTTGGGAGCAAACATTAATATCAGACACTGTCTTATTTTTGGGGAAACAGCGTAGCTCTCACAGAGCCGGTCTTCTGTCCTGTGCTCTGTGTGTGTGTGTGGGTGGACTGAAGGGTCCCAGGTTCGATTCCCGGTCAGGCACATGCCCGGGGTTGCAGGCTCCATGCCCACGAGGGGGCGAGCAGGAGGCAGCTGATCGGTGATGATTCTCATCCTTGTTGTTTCTCTCTCTCTCTTTCCCATTCCCTTCCCCTCTGAAATCAATACAAAATATATTAAAAAAAACGACATACAGTTTATGGTCTCTCGTACCAAACTGACCGCATCTACCGACCCAGCCAAGATCTGGGTCGAATTTTGGCAGCGGAGAAAGATGTGCCCCATCTTCCATCTACACACCCTCCCGGCTCCTCAGACCTCTGAGCCTGACCCTGAGGACCAGGCCATCTGGCCGACGGGGACCCCCACTGTCTCCCCCGCTCAGCACAGGGCTGATTACCAGCCAGGGCACTCTGTGCGGGGTGTGTGTGTGTGTGTGTGCAGGCTCGTGGGCCAAGGAATCCCACTCCTCTCTAATCCCGAACACAGAGCTGCTCTCACAGCGGCAGATGGCCTCTGAATGAAGAATAAAGGCGTAGGGGTGAGCGAGATGAAGGAAGAGGGTCAGTCACGTTGATGCTGGTCCACGGCCACAGAGCAAGACACGTCACCGTCTGCCCACACCAGCCACTGAAAGTGTTCCTCTGGCCCCTATTCTGTGTGGCTCCATGGATAGAGCGTTGGCCTGCGGACGGAAGGGTCCCGGGTTTGATTCCAGTCAAGGGCACACGCCTGGGCTGTGGGCTTGGCCAGACGTGCAGGAGGCAGACCATCAATGATTCCCTGTCACCATGGATGTTTCTCTCTCTTCCTCTCCTTTCCTCTCTGACATCAGTAAAAATAGATTAAAAAATAGTGTTTTTTTAAAAAAATATATTTTATTGATTTTTCACAGAGAGGAAGGGAGAGGGATAGAAAGCCAGAAACATCGATGAGAGAGAGACATCCACCAGCTGCCTCTTGCACGCCCTACACCGGAGATGTGCCTGCAACCCAGGTCCATGCCCTTGACCGGAATCGAACCTGGGACCTTTCAGTCCGCAGGCCAACGCTCTATCCACTGAGCCAAACCGGTTTCTGCTAGGGTGTTCCTCTTAGTCTTTGCAACAGGAATGGGAAAGAAGCGACCTCTACGAGGAATTGCTCGATCGGTTTGACCACGAGAAAGTAACACCATGTTTATGCATGTTCGGCGAGGCCCGCTCATGGCACTTGGGGGCTCTCGGAGCTGTGACTCAGGGACACTCGGGCAGGCATTTGTCGTGGACCCCCCGGGACCCTCTCCTCCTTGGGGTGTTTCGGCGAGGGTTTTCTGAGCGAGCTGTCAGCTCACAGAGACCTAAGCAGCAGAAGCAGCCTTGTCTCGGGCACCCGGCCAGCTCTGCCTGGACACACTGCCCAGGTCCCCCCCTCCCTCCCTGGTGCCGGGGCTCAGCTGCAGAAGCCGTGACTCAATATGCAAGAGGCGATCGGTCGTGTCTTCAGGGTGTGGAGCTGAGGAGACTTGAGCAAAGCGCCGCCACCGGGCAGAGCTCCGGCCCTGAGCTGTGCGCCGGGGACTTGGGTCAAGAGCCCTTGAGGCGTCGGAACACCTGCCCCTGTGGTCTGTTCTGATCTGTCCTTGCTCTCAATGGTCCGTCGCCACTATCCCCACGGTAACGTTACCCCGCCTCCCACGACACACCTTGGAGTTCGTGGTGGGACTGAAGTGCCATGCCTGGCCCAGTGTGTCTGTGAAAAACTCACGTTGTGCAAAGAGATCATCACACAGTGCGTCTACCCATTACCCTTGTGACAAAGGACAACAAAAAAGCGAAACAGGCATTTTGTCATTAAGATGTGGCTAAAAATTCCGCTAAGTGATATCCTATAGAATAAAGAGGCAATATGCAAATTGACCATCATTCCAACATGCAAGATGGCCAGCAGGGGAGGGTGGTTAGGAGGGACCAGGCCTGCAAGGGAGGGCAGTTGGGGGTGATCAGGCCAGCAGGTGAAGGCCAGTAGGGCCAGCAGTGGAGCAGTTAGGTGTCGATTAGGCTGGCAGGGTTATGGCGAGGGGGTGATCAGGCAGGCAGGGGAGAGGCTGGGAGCCAACAGTCCTGGATGTTGAGAGGGATGTCCGATTGGCTGGTGGGATCAGGCCTAAATGGGATAGGTGGACATCCCTCGAGGGGTCCCAGATTGGAGAGGGTGCAGGCTGGGCTGAAGGACACCACCCCCATGCACACATTTCGTGCACCGGGCCTCTAGTACTAACACAAATATGCACAGGTGGCAAGCGAGCGTGAGTAGATTCAGGCACACCATTTTCAATATGTCCTTCGGAGCGATTTAGTGGAGGTGACATGTATGTGGAAAACATAGATAGGAAGTCAAATACAGTGGTATCTCGAGATACGAGTGCCCTAACATACAAGATTTTTGAGATACGAGCCGTTGAGGGAGTGATTTTTGCTTTGAAATACGAGCAACATTTGAGATACGAGTAATTGCTCAGATCGGCTGGCTGCACACGACCCACCAATTTACCTCGACTCGAGCGGCTCATAGTTTCCCACACCTCAAGGTTACGGAAGGAATTAAACTCATATCTCGAGGTATCACTGTATATACTTCACTAGAGGCTCGGTACATGAAATTTATGCATCAGCAGGGTCCCTAGGCCTGGCTGGTGATGATCAGGGCCCACTGGGAATGAAAGACATGCCTCTCAAACTCCAGGACTGCTGGTTCCCAACTGCTCACCTGCCGGCCTGGTCACCCCCAACTGCCCTCCAGCTGCTGGCTGCCAGCTGGCACTTTCCTTCATTCCAAGCTGCTCTTTGGTGGTCAGCACATGTCATAGCAAGCGGTCGAACTCTCAGGACGGTTGAACTCCCAAGGGGACAGTTAGCATATTAGCCTTTTATTATATAGGATCACATAGAAGTTAGCTTTAGGGGGAAACATCCCTGAAAAGAACCAACAACAAGGAGCTATTTAAAAACACTCTGCAGCCGAGACCGGTTTGGCTCAGTGGATAGAGCGTCGGCTTGTGGACTGAAGGGTCCCAGGTTCGATTCCGGTCAAGGGCATGTACCTTGGTTGCGGGCACATCTCCAGTGTGGGGCATGCAGGAGGCGGCTGATTGATGTCTCTCTCTCATCCATGTTTCTGACTTTCTATCCCTCTCCCTTCCTCTCTGTGGAAAATCAATAAAATATATTAAAAAAAATAAAAACACTCTGCAGTTGCAGCAGATCAGATATAAATGTTATATAAGCGTGTCTGCACATTTCCGGCACGAGTGGACCCCCCGGGAAACCTAAGTGACAAGCAGAGCGTTGAGTTCTGGGAGTGCCCAACGACACTGTTTTAAGTCGCAGCCATTTTTACAGGCGATTTCACAACACGCTATGATGTTTGGAGGAAACAAAACGTCAACAGCGCGATACTGCCAGTATCAATTCTACTGGCATCGCCTGTTATGGAACTAAGATCAGCGATTCATCCTGGAATGATTTCAGGCACGAGAACGAAGATGCAGTTTCAGATCCATAAGATAAAGCCAAATCTGTAGCCTTCTGTGTTCATCTGACAGCCACTAGGTTCAACATCTGATAAGACACCCCCCCCCCAAAGAAATCCTTTATTCCCACGCAAGACCTGTGGACACACCGATACCCACCCCCCCATCCCCAGGGCATACACAACCAAGGTGAGGGAAGGGGGTCACTATAGTTAGGGCAGGATTAACGTGGAGGTGGAGTTAACAAACTCTAACATTGTTATTGTCTGTCTTGTTATACACTGAGCGGCCAGATGATGATGATCTCTGAATGCATCATAATCTGGCCACTCAGTGTATATCCTATATAATAAAAGGCTAACATTCAGATTTCCCCCTCAACCAAGAGTTCAACTAGCAGGCAGGCCAGCCAACTGCCCATGTCCCCTCCCCCTGGCCAGGCTGGCTCTCACCCATGCACGAATTCATGCACTGGGTCTCTAATATATATCATACACACACACACACACACACACACACACACACACACACATTGAGTGGCTAGATTATTATGCGTTCAGAGATCATACTCATCTGGCCACTCAGTGTATATTACCAGTGACTGGTTATGCTTTTATCTACACCTTGTTGTTTTTTTTTAGTGGATGCTAATAACCTATTCACCCTCAAGGAGATTCATTGACTAGAGATGAAAAGGCAGGGTGTGGGCCAGCGAGTTGAGCATCATCCTCTGCACCAGAACTCTGGGATTTGATTCCTGATGTGGGTACAAAAAAAAAAAAAAAAAAGAGGAGGAGGATGGCAGAGTTCCATGCCCACTGCAGAGTTCAAATCCTGGCCTTCAAGTCCAGCCCGTTGAATTGGGGCAGGGGACTTCCCACAAGCCACCAGCTCCCCAGGGAACACGTGTGCCTCAATAAACACCTTCTAGGAAGAGGAAAGGTGTGGATGCATCCAGAGCAGGAGAGCTGCCGAAACCGGTTTTGCTCGCTTGCGGACTGCAAGGTCCCAGGTTTGATTCCGGTCAAGGTCATGTATCTTGGTGGCGAGCACATCCCTAGTGGGGGGCGTGCAAGAGACAGCTGATCAATGTCTCTCTCTCTCATCGATGTTTCTGGCTCTCTATCCCTCTCCCTTCCTCTCTGTAAAGAATCAATAAAATATATATAAAAAAAAAAAGAGCAGG
>PVJN01014520.1:0-46414 GCA_004026805.1 Lasiurus borealis | reverse complement strand
CAAATAAACACAGTCGAGATGAAATTCCTGTGCCCTAAGGGAGATTTAAAATTGCTTGGAGTATCTTGTCTTGTCTTGCTAGAAAGATAATTTTTTGAAAGCAGAGAGGAACTCCTGCTTATTCTGCTGAATGACTTCTTAATACTATTAACTTTGTATTTTAATAAGAACAATGCCTAGCTCCTGCAGAGTGGGCCTGTAGCTACTCACTGCCCCATGGAATCCAAGACATTTGGGGGTTGTTTAAGGGCTGTGTGGGATGGGATGGGCGATCTATAATACTTATTGAATGACTAAGCTACCAGCATCACAAGGCTCAAAGATGACTAATAATTATTCTTATTCTACCGAGTGCGGTTTGTTAAGAAAAATAAGCAAAGCCTCTGCCCTTTTGTTCTGTGATTCGCTCCTGTAAAACATTCAATGGGAAGGCTGAGGGAGCACCAGAAATGCCAGTCTGTACTCTATTCACTTCCCTCCTGTACGGGTTCCAGGCCCATGGATCTGCATTTTACAGACTTGAGGCGAGGTAGGCTATGCTCTGGTTAAGAATCAGACTTTGCATTTGAAATAGTAACTTCATATCCTTGGTTTCCCAGATCTATGACCTTGGGCAAAAATCTTGGCCTCTCTGAGTTCCAGTGGTTCTCATATCTTAGGTAAAGATAAAGAGATAGGTTATTGAATTGTTATGGGAACTAGTGAACATGAAATTCTTCCTGCAATGTCTAGGTACAGAGTGAGAGCTCAAGAAATGGTCATTATTATTGGAATTAGCTGCAAGTTTTCACCAGAGCGTCTATGAAGAGTGAAATGACTGTATGATTTGAGGACCTCTGGAAAACTTTCTATTTTTTTGTTTATTTATCTTAAAAACCACTATAATTTCTATCTTTCAGTCTGATAGGAGAGGTTGAATATAATATGGCAAAATGTCTGGAAGCGTGTCATATTTTTTTCCTTTCTCCATCCATGGCTGATTGAAGCATGTGTTGGTGTGTTCAACCTCTTGAAACAGCTTTTTGAGATCGTCAGGATTGAAAATATTGGTTCTTTTCTTTTAAAAATATGTTTTATGAGAGAGATATAAAAGAGAGAGAGAGAGGCATTGATGTGAGAGAGAAAAATTTATCAGCTGCCTCCTGCATGCCCCCTACTAGGGACTGAGCCTACAGCCAGGGCATGTGCCCTGACTGGGAATAGAACCAGTGGCTTCCTAGTGCGTAGGAGAATGCTCCATACATTGGCCAAGTGAAAGTATTAGTTTTTCAATGCCAATCCCTGAAGAATAAGTCCAAAATGCTAGTTTATACCCTGGCAGTAGGTATTTCTCTGACTTGGAGATGAAAAGAGTTTCAGGGATTTTGAAAATGGCAGAGACCTGGCATGGGCTAATGTATAATCCTGGGTAATGTATGGCCAATTACAAACCCAGCGGGGTTAGACACCAAGCAGCATCGTTCAGGGATGACTAGAGAGCATGGGGACTAGAGGGCTCATCCCCAAATGTTCTAGACCAAGAAGTTTCATGGGATAGTTGTACAACAGTAGAGAGGAAGGTCCCATAATGATGACTGCTGTTGAGCTTTCTGCCATTATGTTTATGAGGCCTCCCAGATAGACTTTGATTTAGGAGATATAATGACATTTCTTGCATGCTAGTGTGGAATAAATTCATGCTATGCGCATGTAGATGTACCAAACACTAAACAAGGTAGAGCATACTCAGCAGGGTTTCATGAATGATAGCTGATGCTGCCTTTATTCTCTCTGACAGCAAGGTGGGTTGGAGGCATAAAACTTCATTAAGAGAACAAGTCCTGGAATTGGAAAGAGCCGGCTCCATCACTTACTGTCTGGGGACTCTTGAGAAAGTCATTAAACCCTTCTAATCTTATTTTTTCATTGGTGAGGTACAGGTGTTAAGGAAACCTCTCATAAAATACTGTTGGTCATAAGAATTAAATGACAGAACCATGTCGAGCTTGCATAATTGATCAATCTTGGTAGCTGTTATTAATATTAGTCATAACTGTGTAGTAATCGTTGGAGAAAGCCTTGTGCTTCCCCTGTCTTCATCCCTAAAGATCAGTACGCAAAGGTAAACATTCGAGGCCATGCATTATACAAACCTTATCCTAATTCACATTTATTCCAAATGGTTCTGAGAAGCTTTATAACCAATGATATGGAAAGCTTAGGGAAAGTCCTTTGAGACTAGCCATCCATTTTTCTTGTAGATACTCTTGAACTTGAAGAATTCTCTATGGTTGGAGAAAACCAAACACCAAGATAAGGGAAATAGGACATCAAAACTTTTAAACAAGTGCTTTTCTTTAGTAGATTTGATAGAAGAAAAATTTTAGGAGATTGGAAAGAGAAAAGCATTATTTACAATACCCTTCTGAGATCTAAATTTATTTTAATTTAGCAAAATAAATCAATTGTCATCTAAGTTGTTTACTTTATTCCCCTTTGGAGATCTAAAGGCCCAGTCTGGAGGCAGGGAGGTAAACTTCTAATCAGTGGAAGATATTTTCCTGTATTGATTTTGTTATTTGGTTGAGATTTTTTTAAAAAAATGTAATTTAAAAACCTCTGTGACTAGTGGTGCTGCGATAAATATTATCTTTCCATAAGTTCTTATTTGCTTTAATTGGAGCAAGTCCTTTCCATTTAAAAGAGCAACCTCACCCTCTTCTCCCTCCAGTGCTGCTCAGGCTGGAGGCATGTGAGTGGGAGGAACCTAGTCTGCTCATTACACCTTCCTCCTTCCTTGTCCAGTAACAGTCCTCTTTGCTCCCTCAGATCGGTGACAGGGTCTTGTGTGTCAGGGAGAGGAGGAGGAAGAGGGCAAGAACAAACATGGCTTGCTGAGCTGGCTCCTGTTGCAGTTCCCTCTGTTCATTGTCATTGTTTATTGGGTTCCCAGCGATGGGACCTCAGGACTCTCTCTGTGGCAGAGTCCCCACTCCTTGGGTCTCTCCTGGTGGGTGTATTGTCAATTCTCTTAAGACTTCCCAACTGCAGAAAATCTAACTCTGGTTGACAACTTCCAGCTCTCCTTCAGATATCTCCCTTGGTGTTCACCCATAGCCTCATGCTGTTCAGGTCCTCTTCTTTGGTAACTCACCCTCTGACGTCAAGAGTGAGGTAGATGGGTCAAGACTATCGTCTATAGCAGTGGTTCTCAACCTTTCTATTGCCGCGACCCTTTAATACAGTTCCTCATGTTGTGGTGACCCCCAACCATAAAATTATTTTTGTTGCTACTTCATAACTGTCATTTTGCAACTGTTATGAATCGTATCTGTGTTTTCCAATGGTCTTAGGCGACCCCTGTGAAAGTGTTGTTCAACCCCCAAAGGGGTCGCAACCCACAGGTTGAGAACCACTGGTCTATAGTGTCCTATTGACCTCCAGAAAGTTGAGGTACCTTTGCCATGATGAAGTTACAGGCTGCTCCACAATGGCCCTCTCACTTCCCTGCTCTCTCTCTCTCTCTCTCTCTCTTTCTCTCTCTCTCTCTCTCTCTGTCTCTCGCTTTGTTTTGATATGTAGGCAGGAACAGAGCAAGTCAAGACTGCTGATTCCCAGGTAGCCATCCAGGGAGTGTGGTGTTAATACTTCCTTCTTGCAAGTGTGCCCGATATTGATGAGTTATTTTTTTGGAAATCCCCTTGTATCTTTCATAAACCCTGGTTAGCCCTTGGGTGTGCGATCGCTCAGCGTTCTCAGGCAGTAGTCACAGATTGCCTCTTCCTCTTCTCCTACGTCTGCTTTCAGAGATAGCGAGGGTGGTGCTGGTGATGCTGAGTGCTGGTCAAAAGTAACAGTGCAAGTTTATTTCCTTCTTGGCAAGGTTTGAAAAAATGTTTGGCTTTCGTTCAAGTGTATGACACTTAATGCCTTTGTTCATGCCTTGATAGAACAAAGAGACCAAAACGAGGATTTGTATTTGCTAATTCTAGAGCGATAGAATTAGCATGTTTTTATGTTTACAGAACACACACACACACACACACACACACACACACACACAGAGAGAGAGAGAGAGAGAGAGAGAGAGAGAGAGAGAGAGAGAGAGAGAGAGAGAAAGACATACATCAATACACACACCTGTACCGCATAGGTAAGAGACGGAGGGAGAAGAGTAGGCTCGCTATTAAAATGCTAACAGCAGCTCCCGTTGGGTGGTGATTAAGGTTAGACACTATTTGTGTTTTCCTTTCTGGTCTTTACTGCAGGCTCCACATTTTTTTTCTGATGAAAGAGAAATACGATGAGATACAATAAACATAATTTCAAAATATTTCCAAGCTGACACATCTTCCAACAGATGGGCCAGATGTGAGGGGTAGGGACCTGGGCTTTCTGACCTCCCAGGACGCTCTGCAGGTTCATGATTTTATGAAGCATCAGCTGTTCTGAATTCCTCCAGCACCTGCCACAACAAAAGGAGGCCCTTTGCTGAGCATACTAATGCGGTCGTGCATGCCTTTAGAGAACAAAGAGACCAAAAAAACGAGGATGTAATTAGCCTCCCTTGGACAGTGTCCACCCTAGCCCAGCCTGAGACCCCCGGGGAAGATAGCCGTCCACCTGCGAGGGAAGACAGCCATCTCCAGAGTGGGTTCCTGCAACCTCTCTCTCTTGTCCTCTCTGGTGGTCTACTCCCTCATTTTGCTGGTTCCCCACTTCCCATTTGGATCACTCCTCCGCTCTAGCTCATGCTAAGAAGCATGTAGCATCTGATCCTTTGATGATGCCTCTGCATTCCTGTAGTCCTAACTCTGTCCCACACATCACAGCTTGCCGAACAGACAAGGGAACAAAGGCTACAATGAATGGGCTGCCCCTAAATTCTTTTAGCCTCTCTCTGCCCACATTCTCTCTCTCCCTGCTGTTTATTTTTGTCTTGAGTAGACTTAAAAGTTAGCACCCTTTACTTGGCTTCATGGAGAGAAGGCAAGCTGATGTCCATTTCTTTGTTTTATACCAGTGGTTCTCAACCTATGGGTCGTGACCCCTTTGGGGTTGCCTAAGACTATTGGAAAACACCTATTTCCCATGGTCTTAGGAACCAACACACCGATCCTCGGTGTAGTAAAATGTAGCAATGTAGTTTACTGTTGTCATATGAAGACTGTTGCCCATGCTACACCACGATTCAAGACAAAATTTCATTTATTTGTCATTAGAAATAAATATTTCACAATATATAATTACATATTGTTTTTGTGATTAATCCCTATGCTTTAATTATGTTCCATTTGTAACAATGAAAATACATCCTGCCTATCAGATATTTACATTACAGTTCATAACAGTAGCAAAATGACAGTGATGAAGTAGCAACGGAAATAATTTTATGGTTGGGGATCACCACCACATGAGAAACTGTCTTAAAGGGTCGTGGCATTAGGAAGATTGAGAACCTCTTTTTTTATACTATCTTTTCAAAGATTAGGTGACTTCTGTCCATTTTCCCCATGCAGGGAATGCTAAGGAATGAGAGTCCCTAATCTCTCTCTCACTCACTCCCTCCCTCCCTCCCAAGGGAAGAGGAGTGACTGGTGTGATTGGTCCGTTTCACACTCAGGAACCTGTTCACTAGTAGATGAGGCCACTGTGCCTTAAAGACAGGGTTCCCACTTCACTCTTCCTTGTGCTGGGCACAGTACGCTCTCTCCCTTCTTCTTCTTCTTTAATGTGGTGAGTGCTCCCTATTGAAAATTCCTTCTTTTCTCCAAGTGCAAGTTGGTGCCCACGGCACTCTCCTTTAAGCAATGCAGTAAAGCAGGCCTTTTATTCCCACCTACTCTGCTGGGTGGCTAAATGCACCAAGAGACTGATGGTTGACCAGTTCTATGTATTTCTTCTCCAGCATCCCTGAGCCTGTGCCTCTCAAGGCTTCAAACCTAGGACATGATCTTGAATCCAGCTTCCACTAGGGTTCTATGTTGAACTGAAATAAGCCTGGAAACCTATGGGTCTAAGTCAGTGGTTCTCAACCTGTGGGTTGCGACCCCTTTGGGGGTCGAATGACCCTTTCACAGGGGTCGCCTAAGACCATCGGAAAATGCAGATATTTACATCACGATGCATCACAGTAGCAACATTTCATGGTTGGGGGTCACCACCACATGAGGAACTGTATGCAAGGGTCACGGCCTTAGGAAGGTTGAGAACCACTGGTCTAAGTGATAGGTTTCTATTTTTTCTGTTGTTCGTTGGGTGTAAATGGCTAATGGAGGTGAGAAGGAGGGTATGTGAACATACCCTGAAGAGGGTGGGGCTTGGACAGTCTACCTATCGAGAACTCCGTGCCTGTCCACAGCTGGACATTGAAGTGAGCTGCCATGTATTTCTCTGCTCACACTCTCCCACGTGTTTACATCAAGATGCTTCTGTAAAAGTTCAATTCCTTTGAAATAACGTGGATGGGATTTTTATACTTTCCTTATGCTCCAGACTTAGTCGCCTTCCTGATCAACAAGAGTAAATGACACAAAGAATTCTTGGTGCTTGTGTGGGTAAGCAAATCACACCATGCATTTTGTTAATTCCAAGTGGCCTGAAGAAGAATGGAATCTGTAGTCATATTTGCAGTCATTCTGACTAACATAACCTGGGATATTCTGGTGGGAGCTGGCAGAAATCATACAGGAGGATAAGTTTAATAACTGTCCCTCACACCCCCTAATCCCTTGTTCCCAGATAAAAGTAATCCAAAATGTTGTGTGAACTTGGTTCTTTCCTTCCCACTGTCTAATAAGAAGAGAAAGGGCAGAAGATTGTGGTCTTCTTGCTTTAAGAATGTGGTAATTCTTTACCAAAGTGTGCGCCATGGTTTAGTGAAGGTGACCCGCCGGGTTCAAGGACAGGGGAACAAAGCTTAGTAGTTAGGAGCATGGACTCTGATTCAGACAAATGAGGTTGGAAACCTGACTTGATTCCTTACTAGCTGTAAGACCTTGGACAAGTGACTTAATCTCTCTTAGTATTCCTCCTCTTTTTTTTCCAGTTGATGAGCACAATGTAAAATGAGTGATAATTATAATTAACTTATGTGATCATTTTAAAGATTAAATGAGGTGACATGTGCAAAGTCCTTTAGCACAGGAGTTGGAGCATAGTAAGACCTCAATATGTTATAGCTAAAATACTGCAAGGGGCTCGGCCCCCACCTCTGCCATGGCCACCTCTGCCTTGGCCCCTGCTGCCACAGCTTTGTCTGGAAGGTCATCTAGAAGTACATCTGGTCTAACTAGCATATTATGCTTTTATTATTATTACTAGAGGCCCAGTGCACAAAATTTGTGCATGAAAGGGGGGTTCCCTCAGCCCAGCTTGCACCCACTCCAATTGGAAACCCCCCAGGGGATGTCTGACTGCTGGTTTAGGCCTGTGGGATCGGGCCTAAACTGGTGGTTGGACACCCCTCTCACAATCTGGAACTGCTGGCTCTTAACTATTCACCTGCCTGCCTTCCTGATTGTCCCTAACTGCCTTTGCCTGCCTGACTGCCCCTAACTGTTTCTGCCTACCTGCCTGATTGCCCCCAATTTCCTTCCCCTGCCAACCTTATCTTGCTCTCAATGGCCCTCCCGTAGTGGCCTTATCTCACCCTAACTGCTCTCCCTGTAGGCCTGATGACCCCTAACTTCCCTCCCCTGCCAGTCTGATCTCACCCCCAACTGCCCTCCTTTGCACACCAATTTGGTTCTGAGTGGTCAGTTTCTATGCTAGTCAGCATCAAAAGTTCTGCCTCCTAGGCAGTCATTGGCTTCTCACAGTTGACCCAGATTTGGTTCTGATTGGTCAGTTTCTATGCCATTCAGCATCTCTGGGCCTATAAACAGGGCCTGATCAGAAACGCAGGGCTGATAAGCAGCTCCAATGGAGGCTTGGAGAGAAATGGAGGCATGGCTGTTGAATAGCCCAGGAGAGAAATAGAGGCAAGTTCTGATCAATGGCTGCCACAGAGGCTGTGGATCAGACCCTGCCTCTCTCTATGCAGGCCTCTCTCTGGGCCTGATCCATAGCCCCCACCAGGCAGTCATTGCTGGGTCTGAGCGCTGGCAGCAGTCCCAGTGAGTGCTGGGTGACCACGGCAACCCAGCACTGACTTCTGGTCTGATTGAGCCTTCAGTCCTAAGGGTAAATAGATGAGCATATCTTCTCTCCTAAGGTGATGGGTTAAGAAAGGAGCAAAAAGAACTAGTGTGGTTCAGGGTTCCTGTCCTGGGTTTGGATTCTGAAGGAGGCTGCATGCAAATGAAAAGGAAGACTAGAAAAGTATTAATTTGGCAATATGGGGGGGGGGGCAGTGGGGGCAGGCGGGAGCCTTCTTCTAGTGAATAGACTACCCCTGCTCTGGCCTTTCTATCCCTTTTATTAAGGCTATGGGATACACCCATGACCTTTAGGCAGGAGATTCTAAGAACAAAAATTTACATGAAACAAACAGGTAGAGGCTGCTTCAGCTAACAATGTTTCAACTAAACAGTGAGTGATTAGCTCTGACCTTTCAGAGCAATTAAGGTTGACCAGCCTTCTGGTCTCCTGTTCACATCTTTCTATCAGTGAGACCATGTTTGGTTTCTAGCAAACTAGTGAGAGATAGGAGAAGGGATAAGAGGCATGTGCCAACCCTAAGTGGGACCAGGTGAGGACCAGGAACAAGGGCAGGAGGACACCAAAGACACACTCAACTATTTTCAGACACGTACATACTTTCTTCCTAAACTTCTCGGGGATCCTGTTGGAAGTCTTGGTGTGAATTTGCCCAGTTGTTACTGGAAGGGACAGCACTCTTCACTTAAGAGGTTGGTTCCAGTCACAGATTTTAGACCAATTTGCTGGGTACTTGTGAAATATTGACTATCCCTTATTCTTTTCTCTAGTCTTTTTTTCCCCCTTCTTCTTCTTCTTACAATGTCAGCAGCAGGAACTGCAATGTGCTATAAACTTACCCCGGTAATAGAATGTAGATGCATAAATCAGAACAGCTTCGAACCGGTTGTCTGCAGTAATAAATGCTGTGGAGGCAGCCCGGCCAGCGGTGTAAGAGAGATTACATGAACCACTGCCTGGAGCAAACACGGCATCATGAATAAACTCAGCCTTGAATTATTTATATATTTGAGTGGTCTCTTCTCTCCTCCATCCTGCAAAGCCTGCACCTGACTTTCCCTGAGAGCGGAGAGTATTGGATTTGGGCTGAAAGGCCAAACAGTTGTGTATCTCAAGCCAGTTTCAGGGTGAGGGCTGCGTTATGTTCCAGGGGGTGCAGAGAGGGGGAAGTTCTGTGGAGCGGGATAATCCTGCTTAGAATTCAGGACCGGATGCTTCTCATTCCAGCAGGCCATGTCCCCAGGGATGGTGGGTTTTGTGAACCACCTTGTAGCTTGGTGGCTGCAAAGAGAGCCTTCAGGCCTGCCTTCCTATCTCCTCCAGGGAGACTGCTTCAGCTCTTCCATGCGCTATTTTTCAACTCAAGGTTTTGTTGTGGCTGAAAGACGGTTTTAGTGCAGAAGATGAAGTTTGGACATCACTGGCTTGGCTGATCTTTGAAACTCTGCTTCCCCCACTTCTACTGCCTCCACTTCTACTGCCTATGAGAGTTCCTGGGTGTTTTTAAAAAACTACTCATGCGTTTTTGTTTGTCTTATTCGTTCATTTATGGCTTTCTGTTGTATATCGCATATATGAGTTCCATCATATGGTTCTTGACTTTTTTCCATTTGTGTTATTTTGCTTAGCATGATATTCTCCAGATCCATCCATGTTGTTGCAAATGGCAGTGTTTCACAAAAACTCATAGACACAGATAATAGCTTGGTGGTTACCAGAAGGAAAGGAAGATGGGGAGAGGAGGGGAAGGCAGAAGAGGGGAAAGGTGTCAAATACAGAGGTACCTCGAGATACGAGTGCCCTAACATGAGATTTTTGAGATACGAGCTGTCGAGCGAGCGATTTTTGCTTTGAAATACGAGCAACATTTGAGATACAAGTAATCGAGTGGATCGGCCGGCTGCACACGACCCACCAGTTTAACTCGACTCGAGCGTCTCATAGTTTCCCACACCTCAAGGTTATGGAACAAATTAAACTCGTATCTTGAGGTACCACTGTATAGAGTTACGGGAGGTGAAAATGCAATATACAGATGATGTATTATAGAACTGTACACTTGAAATCCATATAACCTTGTTAATCAATGTCACCCCACTAAATGTAATAAAACTTTAAAAACTGTTTATGCCAGAGCTTTACTTTTGATCAGTCAGATCAGAATTTCTAGAATGGGGCTGGATGTCAAGATTTGCATCGCTTCCCAGGTGACTCTGATGGGCAGCCAGGGTTGAGAACTACTGCTCTGAGCACTTTGTTCATCCAACAGGCTGGCAGGAACACAGTTGGAGGACTGTGTACCAAGCACCTGTTGTAAGCCACGTAGCTCAGCAAGGGACTGAGCATTAAACAACGAATCAGATGAGCTCTCCGAAGCATTACAACACATGTGCACGCATGTGCACATACTTACAGAGTGTTACAATTTGGAAAAGACTAAGCAGAGATACTTTATCTAGAACTGTGCCAACAGGCATGATGACAGAGATGTCATGGGCCCAGGCTTTGCCACACCTGCTCTGAGAATCCAGTTCTCCTGACTTTCCATTGAGGGCCCTTCGTCTGACCTGGCTGTGGCTCAGCTTTCACTGTGTGTTCTAGTTACAGTGCCATCACTCCAGGACAGTTCCACCAAGGTCACCAAATACAATCTCACTGAAATTGTACAGTAAGGTCACCTGATGGCGAGGAGATTCATTCTGTGACCACATCCATTCATCTGGCCCGCCCTCACCTGAAGTTTTTGATGCACCGTTTCTCCCATAAGCAAGCTGAGTGCCTTCAGGAAGTGATGGGGTATTAGTCATGAGAATATTATAACCCTTCATACTTGTTTAGAGTTTGTACTTTGCAAAGCGTTTGAACAACCATCATCTTATTTAATCCTTCTGTGTCCTCTCAGTACCCAGAAAAGTTGTTTCTATCGGCTCATGTTGCGGGTGAACTGAGTGAGATTCACGAATGGCCTTCCTCAGCCCAGATCCTCCGGGACCTGGTGACAGAGCAAGGCACACTGTTGGTGAACTCCAGCCACCCTCTCACTTGCCCTCACAAACTCTCTTCCCCAGACCATCTGCGCTTGCTCCAACTGTGTTCCTACCACCAACCTCAGATCCCCCTTCATTCCAAGTCACGTGGCAGGCTGTCATCTTCCAGACCCCAAAGATACAAATAACCCAGAGGTTTGAGCTAGGAAAAACTGCATGTGTGTGTGTGTGTGTGTGTGTGTGTGTGTGTGGTCACTAACTTTCCACGAGTACTTCAGGATATATGGATACATGAGCCTTCCATTATCTGCCCTCTTTCTACTAGTATATAAACTTCTCTCCTCCAAATAGGTAGAAATGCACTGTCCTCTTTAAAAGAATGTATTTTTATTGATTTCAGAGAGGGAGAGATAGAAACATCAATGATGAGAGAGAAGCATTGATCAGGTGTCTCCTGCACATGCCCTACCCGGGATTGGGCCTGCAACCCAGGCATGTGCCCTGTTGGGGAATCAAACCATGACCTCCTGGTTCGTAGGTTCATGCTCAACCTCTGAGCCAGGCCAGCTGGGCTAGAAATGCATTTTCTAGCTCTTTCTAAGGCTGATTTGCAAAGCAGCTGCTCTTACATTCCCCACCCAGTTTTCTTCTTTTCTCCCTTTTGAATCCTCTTTTCTTCTAACCATCACCAAATTTAGCCAAGGTGATATCACACATTTCTCTAAAGTCTGGCCCTGTCAGTTCTCTGGAAGGCTCACATGTCTTTGAAGGCCTAAATGATGCGACGAGTGGAGACCTTGATTCTTAACGGTCCCCTGAGCTCCCTGCTTGCACAGCGGGGCACAGACTACATCCAAGGGGACCTTTGGCGAACCCATGGGTTAGAGAAAGCTAATCTCTCAGGATTCACTGTCTGTTCAGTCGCTGGAGACTGCAGTTTCCAGAATCAGGATGGGGAGAGGGAAGCTATCCACTCAGCAGTTATCTACTCAGTGGGATGAGTGTCCAGTGGGAATTTGGGGGTTTGGGCCAAATAGGGGCTTTCCAGGAGGCCCCCTGGGAAGAAAACGTATCAGGTGATCTGGAGAATCAGCAACTACAGAGACCAAAAGTCGCTGCTGACAGAAAGACTGCAGAGACTAAAGCTGATTGGCTGGAGCTACATGGGTCTGAACAATGCTCTGTGTACATCAGGCCTTGTCTCCTTAAATGCAAAACGTTTTTAAATATCTGGTCTTGAGCAACACAGCTGGCTCGATTGAAGCCCGGCCATTGTACAGACGGGGCTCTATGGAGGATGTAACTCAGCAGTAATGTTAACAGATAAAAACTGTCTGACACAAGGTTCTCCTCATGTCTTTAGAGACTTTGGTAGAAAGAGGATGGGGCAAGAGACCTTTGAGGTGGCAGATCCCACCGTTTGGAGGGACCTTTCCCATCTCCATCCCTCCCATCCCCAGACTTTTTCCAGCAAACCTGGAAGATGCCCAGCTGGTGCTAAGACCATGGATTGAAAGACAGAAGTCTGTTGCTGTCCTGGGATGCTCCCAGTCCAGTGGGACAGGTCCTGGGAAGGGAGGACTCTGAAAACAGTCACCCCTCCTTTGGAAGGAAAAGTGTGGAGACCTTCTGTCACTTCCCTGTGTCGACTGTCCTTTCTCCTGGGAAGCAGATGAGATCAACAGACCATGACAATTATTTTTTGTCCTGAAGCAGAGAATGAGCTATTTCTGCAACCACGTAAGTGAGCATGGAATGTCTGAACGCCTTGTATGATTCAGAAACATGCTTACTTTTTCAAAATCTATTTTTACCAAGAGATTAGGAAGAAATCTGCTCCGTGTTCTCCATAAGGGAACTGAGGTGTGCCCGTGATTTCTGATCCCTCTCGGCTCCCACCTATGGCTTAGTTCAGGGAGCCCTGGGTCGGCGGAGCTTGTCCGGCAATCTCTTCACGCCGTGCTCTTGAACTCTGAGGTCGAGAATTGTTTGCATAATTGAAAAGCTTCATCTTCAGGAAAATAACAGCAGGGCGGTGTTTGGTTCATTGGCAGCGTATCAAAGGCAGACGGCCCTCTCTGGAAGTGTCCTGATGGTTTTATGTCACTGTGCTTAAAAAAATACCTGCAGTGTTCAAGTCAAGGCAAGGGTTCTGTGTGTTGGTCACATGATTGCAACCTCTAGAGGGAGCTCAAGGCCTGTTTACATCTCTCACAACTTCTACCCAAGAAGATGCTCTGTAGATTGGTAAACACACAAAAGCCACCGTGCTCATGGAATGGGAATGTTTACCAGGAGGGGAAAGGAAAGGTTACATTGCTGAAACCGGGTTGGCTCAGTGGATAGAGAGCGTTGGCCTGCAGACTGAAAGGTCCCGGGTTCGATTCCGGTCAAGGGCATGTATCTTGGTTGCGGACACATCCCCAGTGTTTCTAACTCTCTATACCTTTCCCTTCCCCTCTGTAAAAAATCAATAAAATGTTTTGTTTTGTTTTAAAAGGAAAGGTTAGCTGAAATGGGTTTGGCTCAGTGGATAGAGCGTCGGCCTGGGGACTGAAAGGTCCCAGGTTTGATTCTGGTCAAGGGCATGTACATTGGTTGCAGGCACATCCCCAGTAGGGGGCGTGCAAGGAGGCGGCTGATCGATGTCTCTCTCTCTCATCGATGTTTCTGGCTTTCTATCCCTTTTCCTTTCTCTCTGTGAAAAATCAATAAAATATATATTAAAAAAATTAAAAAGGAAAGGTTTTATATATATATATTTTGCATGGTGAGGGGAACTAGTGATTCAATCTTCTCTATGATTCCAGTGCAGGTAAGACAGGGCCTAGGGGTCTATCTTGTTTGGCAGACACTTCTGTCTCTGGAAACCTGTAGACAGGATGTTTGTCCGTGGGAAATGGCACTCGAGAGGACAGCTGTGGCCAGTTCTCTTCTAGGTCTGTGGTGATGGATGAGGAGAAGTTTCTGCCCAGTTCTCCCGTGGAGTGGGAAGATCTGAGGTCCCATGCTCCGGAGCTGAAGACATGAAAGGCTCTAATCAAACTCAGCTGTGGATCCAGCGCAGGAGAGCGTGGGCCCCTGCCAGGATGAGTATTATTAATGAGAACCCACTGGGCCTCTGTCACCAATCCCTCCGCAGACCGTGGGAGTTCGATGGTATTCCAAACCCTGACCACCTTGCATCCCTTTTGAAAAACAGAGTCACGGGGCTGTGGAAAAGGAGCCAGCTCATTCTGTTAAAAGACAGTAATTGTGTGATATCGGATAAGTTAGATGGCTTCCCAGAAATCTCGTGTTCTCAACTATAACATGAGGATAATACCTGCTTAATGATCTATGAGGAGATTTATAAGTAAAACATATGGCAGATTCTGTGCCCTTGTGATTCCACTCTATCTGTCAATGCACTAAAGGCCATGCTGGTAGCCTTACTGATTTGGCTCAGTGCGTAGAGCTTCGGCCTGCGGACTGAAAGGTCCCAGGTTTGATTCCAGTCAAGGGCATGTACCTTGGTTGCGGGCACATCCCCAGTAGGAAGTGTGCAGGAGGCAGCTGATCGATGTTTCTCTCTCATCGATGTTTCTAACTATCTATCTGTAAAAAATCAATAAAATAATCTTTAAAAAAAGTCAGGGGAGTAGATCTGGATGGGAATGACCCAGCCCAGCTGCTCCCAGGGATCCCGCCCCTGAAGTAGACGCTAGCGAGGCAGTAACTTTCTCCTCCTTGGATCTGAGGGGCGTGATGGATCTGAGTGCCACTTTTTACATCAAGGCGACCATCCATCTTCCGTTGTCATTTGATTTTTCTTGAAACAACAGCCACAAATCTCCAGGCAACGCAGACCTGACACAGATAAAATGAAAACGGAGGAAGCTGCGACTTTCTCTCATTACTGGAAAAGGAGCAAACACTTGGCTGCTGCCTTGAGGGTTTGGGGAGGTGTTATTTTTAGAAAAGAACATTTCGTGATTTGAGTTGTTTGATTTCGGAGATGACTTTCTCTTTTAATTTTTGAGTACGCTGATGAATCAAAAGAGAATAGGCGACAGAGCAATAACAATCAGTAAAAGTCTATGGAGCTCTTGTAAGTTCAAGACAGAGAGGCAGAATGAGAGAGATTATAAGGCATTGTCCCCTCTTTAGATGCTTATGGTAGTTCTTACTAAGAAAGATTGTATAACTATGAATGTATACAGTTCAGAATATAAATAAATCGGATCTAGTGTAGTTCACAGATATCTGCAGTGATAAAATTGTCCAGCCCTGAAGAATGGATGCAGTCATTCATTCAGTTGTGCCTTCAGTGAATATGCATTAAATACCTTCTTCGTATGTAGCAGGCACTGGGAAAAGAAAGCTGAATTGGACCTTGACAGGACCCTTTAAAAATTGGTAGTCCAGTGGCAGACACAGACTTAGAATTATGACCAAGAAATGCTATGAAATAAGTCAACAGAAATTTCTACAGATGACATGAGATCATGGTCAAATCTACCTACAGAGAGAATTGGAATGACTCTATGGAACAGAGCAGTGGTTCTCAACCTTCCTAAGGCCACGACCCTTGCATACAGTTCATGTGGTGGTGACCCCCAACCATGAAATTTTGCTACTGTTATGCATCGTGATGTAAATATCTGCATTTTCCGATGGTCTTAGGCGACCCCTGTGGAAAGGTCGTTCGACCCCCAAAGGGGTCGTGACCTACAGGTTGAGAACCACTGGAACAGAGGATACTCAAGATAGGGCATTGAAGGATGGGGACTAATTGACCAGAAGAAAGATGAGAAAAGATAGTCCAGGCAAGAAAGCCATATATGCAAAGATTTTTGAATGAAGCTGTGTTTAAACGTTTATTAAGCATTTTCTGTGTACTTTATTTATTTTCAAATATATTTTACTGATTTTTTTACAGAGAGGAAGGGAGAGTGATAGAGTTAGAAACATTGATCAGCTGCCTCCTGCACACTCCCTACTGGGGATGTGCCTGCAAGGTACATGCCCTTGACCAGAATCGAACCTGGGACCCCTCAGTCTGCAGGCCGATGCTCTATCCACTGAGCCAAACCAGTTTCAGTTGAAGCTGTGTTTAAATAGTCTTAGGCTCTCATCTGTGTTTCCCGATGGTCTTAGACTCTACAGCAGTATTCTCAATCTGTGGGTCATGACCCACAGGTTGAGAATCATTAGCAGGGTCGCTTAAGACCATCAGAAAACACAGATATTTACATTACGACTCATAACAGTAGCAAAATTACAGTTATGAAGGAGCAACAAAAATAATTTTATAGTTGGGGGTCACCACAACATGAGGAACTGTATTAAAAGATCGAGACATTAAAAAGGTTGAGAACCACTGATTTAGATGATCAGGGAGAGATAGACTCTCTGGAGAGATGACATGGTATCTATGACCAGAAAAGTAAGAAATATCCAGCTGTGTGAAGAGTCAGGGAGCAGCATTGTAAGTAGAGGGAACAGCACATGTAAAGGCACTGTGGTGCTATCGGAGGGTCCCACAGAAGCCCATGTGACTGGAATGTAATCAGAAAAAAGAACAGAGAAGTCGCAGACAGGACCAGATAATCCAGGGTTTTGCAAATGATTGTAAGCTGTTTAGATTTTACTGTAACTGCTAAAGAAAGCCAGCGGAGAATTAGTGTTGGGTAGTGGTATGATCTGATTTGTGTTTTAAATCCACTCTGGCTGCTACCCGGGGCATCAGTTACAGGTTGTCAAGCCAGGAAATGAACCGGATGGTGACAGATGATGATGATGTGCAGAACTGAGGTGCACTGACCCAATCTGGGGCTGCAGAGGGATGCTGGGGTCCAGAGAAAAGGTTTCCTCCGAGCTGATTCACGACGGCGTAGATTTTGAGGGCCAGGAAGGAAGTGACATTTGCGTTGAACTTCACTGGCTGTCTGAAGGGAGGAGAAATCTTATGGCACATCTAAAACCTTCACTAAAGCCAGCCAACGCGGTCTTTCATTTAGTGCCTTTTATGGGACAGAATACAGTCCGGGAGTAGCCAAGGACATTCACAGGTGAGAAGAACTTAAATCAGAGAGACAGCATAGTTAGGGGAAGGAGACCGACCGTTTCCTTGTTTTATGGCAGAGACCGTTAACCGAATACCTCAGAGGCCGGAGCCAAGAACAAAGAGAACATGAGTCTTTCCTCTCAACTTCCCTCACCATTCAAACGGGGGCTGGGAGGTGCCATTTTGAATTCGGAGGGCTTGGGCCTTTGGGGTGGAATGGAAAACTTGTTTTTCAGAACCCGCTCTTCATTTCTTCTTTCTGTGTTCAGAACAACCACAGCAAATAATAACAATAGTAATAATAATAATAATAATAATAATAATAATAATAAAACTCAAATCTGTAACCATCACGGTGGCACCAGGACTAAGTCACAGACCTGGTCAGATGGCTTCTGTTGGCCTGGGTAGCTTCTTCTTTTTTTAATATATTTTATTGATTATTTACACAGAGGAAGGGAGAAAGATAGAAAGTCAGAAACATCAATGAGAAGAGACATTGATCAGCCGCCTCCTGCATGCCCCACAGTGGAGATGTGCTTGCAACCAAGGCACATGCCCTTGACCGGAATCGAACCTGGGACCTTTCAGTCTGCAGGCTGACGCTCTATCCACTGAGCCAAACCGGTCTCGGCCTGGGTAGCTTCTTTTTAAAGCTATCTTCTGATGGCCCGTCACCTCCCTTCTTTTTATTCCTTGCTGGTTCCTACTTTTGAAACAGATCCCTCACTGCTTTCCCTGCCTCCAGAGTCTCATAGTGTAAGCAGGTCACATGACAAAAAATGATGGCTTATGGTTGAAAAACAGGACACTGAGGCCTTGCTTTTTTTTTTTTTTTTTGGTCTAAGTTACCTTTTGGAATAAGGTGCACCGACTGAAAAAAAAAAAACAAATACTTTGACAGAAATCCACATTTCCAGCTTCTCTTAAAACTCGGAATGATCTGACCTCACTGATCCACGTGGGATACCAGCTGGGTGAGAGTTTGATGGTGGCCGTTCCTTTTAGCGTGGGCATCAGATTTCTCTCTAGTTCAGCATCATCTCTCTTATTACTGTTGTTCTATGCCCGTGTTTTTTGTTACCTGATTGAACCTGGTGGGGGATATTTAAGCTCAAAAGCATTACTTTATAGACATATTTTTTTCTAAAACACAGACCTGATCACGCCACACTCTTATTTTAAAAATCTTCACCAGCCTGCTTATCTGGCAGATTAAGTTCAAAGTCTTCATCCTAACATAGCAGGGCCTCCATATCCTGATCTCAATCTCTTCATGGGCCTTCTTTTAAAATTTATTTATATTTGCAGTGTATTTATGCTTTCCTTACAGCAATAAGTACCTGAGAAACCAAGTAAGACACTATTGTAATAATATTTATAACAGTTTTCATTTTTTTTAAATATAAGATACATGCATTTGCTGCATACATGCAGGATTAGTAAGGTGACATGATCCTTACATAAAGCTTTGGATGAAATAACAGTGTCCTCACTTTATGAATGGGGAGTCTGGCTAAAAGCTTTAAGTAAATCTGCAGTGATTATCTTCAGTGAAATAAAATCTGAACTCAGGGCTCTGTGTTTATCAACAGGCCACGGCATTGTCACCAAACTCCGTATTTTCAGACCAGTTGCAATAAAAGGCATGCTGTGCAATAAACACACACGTATAGAAAACAAACATTTTCCCAAAGAAACTACAAACCTTTCAGATGCGAAAGAAAAACAGAATAGCACACATTTCCCTCTTGTCTTTACTGGAATGAAGAAACTAGGGCCCTTTGCTGTAATAAACCAGGGAGAAACCTAGTAAGAGGTAATTTATTATGTATATTACTTTGATAAGGCGCTTAATATGAATGAAAACAAACCAAGAAATGGGAATTACTCTCTTTATGGGAAATGGCAGAGAGCTTGTTAAATAAAGAGGGGGAAATTTGCTTCTACAATTTGGATTTAGATTAGACCCTATCTCCACCTGAATTTCTGTCTTTGGGTTATGTGTATGTGCTTGAGTTTGCAGGCTCGCTAGTTTAAAAATAATCATGTTTTAGTTCTTACTGGTTTGGCTCAGTGGGTAGAGCGTCGGCCTGCAGACTCAAGGGTCCCAGGTTCGATTCCAGTCAAGGGCATGTACCTTGGTTGTGGACACATCCCCAGAGGGGGTGTGCAGGAGGCAGCTGATTGATGTCTCTCTCTCATTGATGTTTCTAACTCTCTATCCTTCTCCCTCTCTGTAAAAAATCAATAAAATATATATAAAAAAATAAATGTGTAATCTGCCAAAACCGGTTTGGCTCAGTGGATAGAGTGTCGGCCTGGGGACTGAAAGGTTCTGGGTTCAATTCCGGTCAAGGGCATGTATTTTGGTTTTGAACACATCCCCAGTAGAGGGCATGCAGGAGGCAGCTTATCAATGTCTCTCTCTCTCTCTCATCAATATTTCTGGCTATCTCTCCCTTCTTCTCTATGAAAAATCAATCAAATATATTAAAAAATGATAATCATGTTTTAACCCCTTAAAAGTGAAAATAACAATAAAGATCTATTTACAGCCATTTTCAATGGTAGAATTACAGATTTCATTGCAACTCCACCACTATCTTCTCCGGCGCTCCCACCCCAAACTCCTGACTCCTCACATTTTGACAAATGAATGGGAGAGGAAAAAATGGATTCACTCAATTCCATCAACCCCTATGTATGGAGTGGGCTTTCCTCAGAGGTGGGTGGAGATTTCTTTGGCGAGATTTAATGAACGATTCATTCAGGAACTAGAAACATGATCTCAGGGCGAAGAACCAAGTTAGGTCCTGGATGGGGTGCTGGTTGCACTCAGCAAGGGAATATTTGGAGGAGACTAATTCCAAATAATTTTTCTCCTTGACCTCTGTCAGAAACATTTTATTAAGAGTTGATTCTTTTCTCTCTTTTGTTCTACTTGCCTTTTAAGATGTCCCCATTAGTAATTAAATGAATTGTTTTCTGACTGTGGTCTTGGGGAATCTTAGAGACGGGATAATAATTGAGGCAAATGTTCTAATTCTTTCTGCTCTATGATGCCTATCAAGATGAAACTTGTTTCTCTCTCTTAAAACAGGCAAAAAACATGCAGGAAAAATAAGTGGTTATAGATCAATTGTCTACCAGATTTACATACAAAATTGAGGCTGAGGCGAGGGAATAAGTGGCAAGAAGGACGTTTATTGTGGATGATTCAGCCTAAGGACTGAGAGAAAATGAAAAAGTGGGTAGAAACTTGGTGTGGGTGGTAGACACGCATAAGAATGACCCTGAAAGATGTCCATGCTATATAACACTCAGAACCTGGGATTATGATTGCTTGCATAGAAATGAGGGTTTTGAATACGTGGTTAAAGTTAGTGACCTGGAGATGGGGGAGGAGCCCGGATTACCCAGGGGGGCCCACTCTAATCCCAAGTCTTTCAAAGCCGAACTTTTCTCCTGGGTGTGGGCAAAGGGACAGGTGAAGGCAGAAGAAGGTTCTAGGAGGATTTGGCTGGTATTAAAAATGGAAGAAGGGAGCCATGAGCGAGATAGGGGGTGGCCTTCCACAGGTGGGAAACATGAAGAAACAGAGTCCCCCCGAGTTTCCAGGAAGAAGGGTGGTCAGCTGAGGCCGTGGCTTTAGGACTTCGGACCTTCAGAGCTGTAAGCTAGTCAACATGTGTTGTCTGAAGCCACTAGGTGTAACAGTACTTTGTCAGGATGGCTATAGGAAACTAATACATGGGGAGAGGGGGTGTTTATTATGGAAGGGAGGGGGCACTGAGTACAGGGGAACCAGGAATAGGAGAGCCCATGTCAGAGGCTGTTGTGGGAATTAATGATATTAAAGATGATAAACCGCTTTTGGAATGTAGGCTCTCAGGAGTAGTAGTTATTATTTACATGTCTAATGGTTGCAGGTGTTATAGATTAAGAAATGTGGGAGGCACTGCTGATAAAATTAAAAAAGGGGCCTAAACTGGTTTGGCTCAGTGGATAGAGCCTCGGCCTGCAGACTGAAAGGTCCCAGGTTCGATTCCGGTCAGGGGCATGTACCTTGGTTGCGGGCACATCCCCAGTAGGGGGCCTGCAAAAGGCAGCTGATTGATGTCTCTCTCTCGTTGATGTTTCTGACTCTCTATCACTCTCCCTTCCTCTCTATAAAAAAATCAATAAAATATATTTGAACAAAAGATAAAAGGGGATATGGAGCTACTGCCATGTAGCTGCTACTTTTTTTGAAAGCAGTCAATTAGTTCCAGGTAATTAAATAGTTTTGTGTTGGAATTAAAGCTGAATTGTGGAACTCCCCTCCATACACAATTATGTATATACATATATCTTACTCTTTGAGACTGAGTTTTATTATTTGTAAAATGAAATTCTCATCTGTATAAACCTCTTATATAAGAACTAAATTCTTTTTTTTTTAAATTTAAGTTCTGTTTAAAGTATTATACAAGTCTCCCTTTTCCCCCGTTCTCCACATCCTCCCCAGCACTTCTGGTTTGTTGATTTGTTGATGATAGCCGTTCTGACAGGTGTGAGATGGTACCTCATTGTCATTTTGATTTGCATCTCTCAGATGATTAGTGACTTAGACATGTTATCATATGTCTCTGGGCCTTCTGTATGTCCTCTTTCAAAAAGTGTCTATTTAGGCCCTTTGCTCATTTCTTGATTGGGTTGTTTATCTTCCTTTTGTTAAGTTGTATGAGCTCCCTGTAAATGTTGGAGATTAAATCCTTATCAGTGATAACATTGGCAAATATGTTCTCCCATGCAGTGTGCTTTCTTGTTGTCCTGCTGTGCAGAAGCTTTTTATTTTGATGTAGTCCCATTTGCTTATTTTTTTACTCTTTTCATTGTCTAGAAGCTGTATCAGTAAAGATATTGCTATGACATCTGTCTGCTATTTTGCTGCCTTAGGATTCCTCTAAGATTTTTATGGTTTCCCATCTTAATTTAAGGCCCTTTATCCATTTTGAAATTTATTTTTGTGTATGGTATAAGTTGGTGGTCTAGTTTCATTGTTTTTTGCATGTTTCTGTCCAATTTTCCCAACATTTATTGAAGAGACTGTCTTGACTCCATTGTATGCTCTTGCCTCATTTGTCAAGTATTAGTTGAGCACAATGGTTTGGGTCAATTTATGGGTTCTCTGTTCGGTTCCATTTGTCTATATGTCTGTTCTCATGTTAGTACCAGGCAGTTTTGAGAACAGTGGCTTTGTAATATATTTTGGTATCTGGTATTGTGATCCCTCCAACTTCGCTCTTCTTTCTTAGTATTGTTGTGGCTATTGGGGTCTTTTTTCATTCCGTTTGAATTTTTAGAGAGTTTGTTGTAGGTCTGTGAAATATGCCATTGGTATTTTAATGGGATTGCTTTGAATGTATAGATTGCTTGGGTACAATAGACATTTTAATGATGCTGATTCTATCAGTCTATGAACATGGTTCCAGCTCAAGGCATCAGAGAAAGAGGCAATTCCCCTTCCTCTGTTTATTGCTTCTATTCAGGCCCTCAACAGACTGGTGATGCCCACCCACACTGGGAGGACAATCTTCTTTACTCAGTTTACCCATTCAAATATTAATCTTCTCTGGAAATGCCCTCACAGACACATCCAGAGATAATGTCTAACCTGGGCACTTCATGGCCCAGCCAAGGTGGCACTCATATCAACGTGGCACTCACATTGATCTGCTTAAACCATACTTAATTTCCAAACAGAAATAATAACAAAGTCTTAATTCTGCTTAACAAGGAAACAACTATATTGAGTACAACAAAAAAAAATGCGCTAACTTTTGCTTCAGAGAATACTTGAACGATAGTTAATTTTCTCCTTGATACCCTGAAACTTAAATTTTATGATGTAATATTAACAATAGTTAAATAACAAGAAGAAGCCCAAAGTAGCCAGGTGGCAGTCTCTGCTTCCATGTCTCCTTGTGGAAGCATTTCTCCCCAGAGTGAAGATGTGTAGGCCAGCAGAGCCTAAGACCTTCCGAACAGAAAGCCCACATTTTGCTTGTTGGTCACTAGAAGTGGCAGCAGTGGTGCCACTCCCATTTTTGCTTCCTGGACCAGTGACTATTGGATTTGGGAGAAACAGCATCTCTTGTTGGATGCTAATTCAGAATCATGAAATTCCTAGAGAATCTGGCCCAAGCTCTGCAAAGTGTTTCGCTGGTATTGTAACTGAGTCTTCAAAAAGCCTTTCCACTGTTGGATGAGGCCAGCTACTTCAGGATGGCGAGATCCATGGTAAGAGCAGTTAATTCTCTATGACCCCAGGTCCACAATTGATGCCCGCTTTAAACAATAATTTCTACTATTTTTGTTGAAGCAGTTGGTAATTATTGCTAAAATACTGAAATGTTTAAAACACCTCTGAGAGGATCAATAAACAACAAAAAGTCATTACACTGCTATTAAAGTAGAATTTCAGAGAGGGACATATGTATGACTATTTTCAATATCGTGGAAACTGAACAGTGATTTCTACATCTTTAAAATTTATTTGAAAAGCCTGAGTTTTTGGGAAGAAATATACCACCCACTGACTGATATTATCTGCCATTAAGCCCATCTTTATTTCTCATTTAGGAACTATGTACATGTCTAAGTTATTTGTGCTTAAAAGCAGTGCACATGCCATTATTTCAAGCACATCAAAGTACACAGGGAAAGTGGAAGACATAAACACAAGTAGCTATTTATGATTATAGTAGCTATATACTTGATTATTATTTTTTAAAAGTCTCGCGTTTTCTACAGAATAAAATTTGCCCCCTTAAAGTAAGAAGAAAGCAGACAGTATTACAAATAACTATGTTGATTTTAATATATTATCATTAAAAATGCACATCACTTAAATTAGAAGAAAATACCCTAAAATGTCAACAGTGGTTTTATATAGGTAGTGAAAAATAGATGTTTTTTTTTCTTCATATGTTTTTAAAACACCTTACTATTTTTAATTGTGGAAAATAACTTGAAAAGTTAAATAGGAAGAGTGCCTTCAACGAGAATTTGGTGATAGCTGTTATGTGGCAGCTTTGTTTGGCTACACACATGAATGACTATGCACATGAATGATTACACGTGTGAATGTGTCTTATACCGGAAGTTCCCATCTCGTGAATTATTGTTTCCTTAATTGTCCACATAAAACAATAAAGAGAAGAGTCACTTCTCACCAATGGAGAATCACTCAATGTGGTGCCAGCTTCACCAGGAAGCACCGTGTCTCCTCAGGGTAAGAGCAGGAAGCCTGCACCAATGTCCTTTTTGATGTTGAAGGGTCTCTGTAGGCCAGATCTCTCAAGTGTGCCTGGATTCTGCTTACAAATAGTCTTAGAATGTTCTGGATCTGTTTTTAAAAATCACAGTTTTGCTAGTTATTTCAACACACTTTTTACTCAACCAGGCATTTAACCAAACATATTGGGTGCTTTAAATGTTCCAGGCAACATGGAAGGAATAAATGATGATGAAATTTATTCTCTGCTATAGATAAACTTACGGTCTAGTAGGAGTAAATACTAGCAGAACTATAATGCGTGTTTTTATAGCTGCATATCCATGGTTTAGGAGGAGAGAGGGGTTAAGGAAGGCTTTCCAGGGACATTTAGAAATAGAAGTTTTTACTTCAGGGGGAGTGTAAGTCTGTCCTATTTAAAAGTATTTTTTTTCTCACTCTCCTATTGTCTTTTCCTTCTTGCCCCATCTTCCCTCCTTTAACAAATACTTACTGAGTTTAAAATGAATAATATGGGAAGCATTTGAGATTGAATACATGGCCCTACTCTCACAAAGCTGATATCTGAGCCGGATAGGGAAAGTGAATGAGTATTTTTTTTAAAGCTGGATTTGGTACCTATGTAAGTGAGGTTTCCAGATAAAATGCAGAACATTTAGTTCAATTAAAGTTTCAGATCAACAAAGAATATTATTTTAGTAGAAGTAAATTTACATATTGCATAGGATATACATATGCCAAAAATTATTAAGTGGATGTCCTTTTATACCTTTTGCTAAGTCTAGTCTAGTAACTCACTGTTTAAAGACTATTAGGACATAAGGTTAGCAATATAGGCAGGGATAATACAATTTTATAAACTATTCTAAGGAGTTTAAATATCTTTTTCTAAAAAATATATTTTATTGATTTTTTTACAGAGAGGAAGGGTGAGGGATAAAAAGTCAGAAACATTGATGAGAGAGAGACATCGATCAGCTGCCTCCTGCACACTCCCTACTGGGGATCTGCCCACAACCAAGGTACATGCCCTTGATCGGAATCAAACCAGGGACCCTTTAGTCTTCAGGCCAACACTCTATTCACTGAGCCAAACCGGTTTTGGCGAGTTTGAATATCTTGATACCTAGAATAGGGAACCACTGAAGGATTACCAATAAGGTCAGGTTTGAAATCTGTAAAGATAATTCTGACTTAGGAAAAAATGGTGTAGGGGAGAGATGGCACTAACAGAGTCACTTGGCAAAGATGGCTAAGAGATTGAATGTGAGAGGTGAGACATTAAAGGGGCTTCAAAATACCCTCCCCTCCCCCATTTCTGGTGAATAATTTTGCAAGTCTCCAAGCTGGTGCTCCCAGGAGAAGAAGATATTACCAGACATACATTTTTTGCATCCACTTATTATTATTATTATTATTATTATTATTATTATTATTATTTTTGAGACTAGAAATCATTCCCAAGCTGTCCACCTTGAATCTTACCCTTAAACAAGAAATCTCTCCTCCTAGATTGTCTGTAATATTATTACACTGTAATGTGGAAAGAAGGGAAGCTATATTGAAATTGTTTATTTTTATAAAGGTAACTATTTTGTTGATGTTTGCTCACCTCCAATCTTTTTTAGTCCTTGGTATACGCATCATTCCTCATAATTCAGTGGGCTCCTGACACATACTCGGATACTTCTGAGGACCTGTGTGAGTTGCCAAATATTTAAAATGAAATGTTTAATCAGCTAATCCTGGGGGAGAGAGTCTCTTGGGCATATCAGCCGAACGGGTTCAAATTCATGTTTGGATTTGATATCAACCTTGAAGATGAAATCCTCAGGCATCAGCTTTTATCGTAAGTTGTAAGGGAAGTCAGAAATGCAGAACTTGCTAAAAAGCAAGTTGCCTTTTATCTGCTTTAACAAATATCTAAGAAGCAATTGGAATTAAAAGCACCAAGCGAATACAGATGGCCTGGCTGGCTTGGTTCAGTAGTTGAGCATCGACCTATAAATCAGGTTATAGTTTGATTCCCCATCAAGGTGCATGCCCAATTGCAGGGTCGATCCCCAGTAAGGGGTATGAAGGAGGCAGCCAATCAATAGTTCTCTCTCATTAACCTATACTTTGCTTTACATTTATTTTGAAGCTTAAATTAACTTCACATACATTTTGAAAATTAAAAAACAACCATTTAAATTAGGTTGAAGCAAGTCCTAACATTTGCATGGTCTCTGTAGGCATACAGTACCTCAGAAGTACAGTGGGTTTGGTTCTAGAACACCAGCATAAAACAAATATTGCCATAAAGTGAGTCACATGAACATTTTGATTTTTCAGTTCATAGAAAAGTTATCTTTATATTATATTGTAGCCTATTAAGTATGCAAGAGCACTATGTATAAAAATCCATGTGCATACCTTAATTAAAATACACTTTATTGCTAAAATATGCTGACCATCATCTGAGCCTTCAGCAAGTTGTATTCATGTTGTGGGTGGTTGTAACAAACCTTCAATTTGCAAAATAGATGCAGTCTCTGCAAAGCATCATAAAGCAATGCACAATAAAATGATGCAGGGTTCTATATGGTCTAGTCACCGAGTGTTTCTGTAAAAACAGTTTCACTGGGACACAGCTATCTACACCTGTTCCTTCTGAATCCCCGGTGGCCATTTTGGGGGTACCTGGCAGAGTCCGGTGGTTGTGACCAGCACAGCATGGCTGACAAAACTGTAAATGGTTACTCTTTGACCTTTTTCAATAAGTGTTTGCTGACTACTGCTCGCTGACAACAGGAGATACTTCAGCTTCGCCTTTCCAATTAGATTCTGCGCATGTGCTTCATCCTGCCTCTTCAAGAGAAACCATCAAACACTGTATTTGATAGCATCCAAATTTGCTTAGGCATCTCTTCCTCACAAAAACACTTACATAATTCTACAGCAAAATTATATATATTTTTTTTAAAGAAGGGGAAAGATTTCTTTAAAATGATCATTAAAACACTATGATGTGGCTGTAACTTCCATTTTAGCAAGAAAATATGTTTCGGCATAAAGACAACATTTATGTATTTATTTTTAAAAGTCTGGGTGTCCATTATGATGTCAGGTTCTGAGCTAGTGATAGGGATGGAAAGGGAGCAGGGGAGACAGAATCCTTACAGTAATTAAAGCGATATAAAGAAATGGCAATAAAAAAGGCACACAGACCAATGGAACAGATTGGAGAGCCCAGAAATAAACTCTCGCATACATGGTCGATGAATATTTGACAACACTTTTCTTTATTGAATATATTTTATTGATTTTTCACAGAGAGGAAGGGAGAGGGATAGAGAATTAGAAACATCGATGAGAGAGAGAGACATTGATCAGCCACCTCCTGCACGCCCCCTACTGGGGATGTGCCCACAACCAAGATACATGCCCTTGACTGGACTGGAACCTATGACATTTCAGTCTGCAGGCTGACGCTCCATCCACTGAGCCATACCAGCCTCGGCTGTTTGACAACACTTTTAATCCCAGCTCCACTGAAAGCAAAATGGGACTCCTCCCTTGGTAGGATGAAGGGGGATGGGAGCTTGGATTTCCAAGAGTAATTCCAAAGAAACAGCTTTCCATACCATCTCATCTTCCCAAGCAAGTCTCAGAAAATGATGTTTCTTGTTACATTGAGAAAAGCCCACTCCCACCAGCAACTGGTGGGGGTGAGAAGAAGTCTACCAATAATAGTCAGAGGCACAAATTCTGGAAATCTAATGTACAGCATGGTAATGATAGTGAACTGTACCATATTCCGTACTTGAAAGGTTTTAAGAGAACACATCCAAAATTGACATGATTACTATGGTGGTAATCATTCTGCAATATATAAGTGTGTCAAATCAACACAATGTACACCTTAAAATTACAAAATGTTGTATGTCAGTTATATCTCCATGAAACGGGGGATGGGGGGGAGGGGAAGAGTCCTTCGCTTTAGAGAGCTTATTTTGGATTACATAACTTGCCCAAGTTATACACTTAATAAATAACAGAGTCAGGTATGAACGATTCCAAAGCTCTTTTTTACGTTAAACTCATGCTTTCCAAACCGAGAAATGGACAGCCCCCCCTCTAACACTCCCTATGCAGTGTGAGTCAAGAATATACATTCAATTGTGTTGTTTAAAGAATGGTATTGGCAATTATTTTGGTATATTATAATGCATCTAAAATAAAACATAATGCTGTTTGTCATAAACTTACAAAAAAGAGAATATACAAAGATACAGAATGACATGGCTTTGATTTTATGAGACAGTATAGACTCTTAAACAAATTTTTAAAAAATATTTTAAATATATTTTTGTTGATATCAGAGGAAGAAAGAGAGAGAGAGAGAGGTAGAAACATCAATGATGAAAGAGAATCATTGATCAGCTGCCTCTTGTAGGCCCTCTTGTAGGGATCAATCCAGCAACCCAGGCATGTGCCCTTGATTGGAATTGAACCTGGGATCTTTCAGTCCGCAGGACTATTCTCTAGCCACTGAGCCAAACCGGTTTTGGCTTAAACAAATTTTTTATATTAAACTGAGCCTGGCTCTTTTAAGAAGAAGGATGCAGATTTCCAATGAATATTTAAGATACAAGACTTCCCATAGATTAACGTTCACAGTGCTCCAGTCCCTAAGGATGAGATACTGTCTCTGAAATACTGTTACGTACAGTCAGAAGGAAAGACAAAAAGAAATAAGTATCTGAGGGAAAATGCACAAAAGGAGGCCTCGTAATATCTAAGATTTAAACGGAAGGCAGAAAAGGAGAGAAAGTTTGCAGAAGAAAAGAGCACTCGGCAGCTGACTTGGGAATGACTTTCACGGGGTGTCCTCGGTCAGCCGGCCACCGAGGAGCCTAATTAAGACATCTGCGAAGAGTCATCCATTGCCGGTGGTCTCACTGTCACACCGCTCTAATTGACACGCTGTGATTTTGTTCCAGATTAGCTTCATAAGCGGTACTCCTAATGGAAAGATCACTTACATTAAAAATGGACCGTACACGGGGATTTGTGATGTTAATAGGCCGGTCTAATCTCGGTGTCATTTACATACATCTCCATTTTTCGCCGTGCACATTTGCATATTTCAGAGGATGTCACTGAAGGCTTCTCAGGGGCGGCATTGGTATGCTAATGAGGATGCAACTGGCACGGTGTCTGCAGTCATGGCTTTGACCTCCCATCAGCACTCATTTTGGAGTTGACTTTGAGCTCCTGGTATTGGCAACATAAAGCCCATGCCCCAGAGAAAACCTGAGTTCAGCCCCTTCACCCAGGTGCAATCAGTCTTTGCAATCAGTCTTTGAAACGCTGAATGGAACTGAAGCATGGAGACTTTCTGACATCTGAAGTCTTGCTTAGTGCTTGAACAAGTCAGCATATCAGTGATGCTAAAAAACTCAAGGAATATTGGCTCATGTGCCACCTACCTTCCTCAATGGGGTTGCCTAGCAAGCAAGGTACATGCCCTTGACCGGAATCAAACCTGGGACCTTTCAGTCCGCAAGCTGACGCTCTATCCACTGAGCCAAACTGGTCTCGGCTCTGCTGGCTTTTCTAAAAGCCCTGGGTGGATACAGTAGGGGCAAGATAATGAATATCCACAGGCTGGGTGCCCCCTTAAACATGAAAGGTTGGTCTGAGGAACTGCAGAATCAAGAAGTCGTGGATTTGTTCACAATACAATCAATATGCAGATGATGTATTATGGAACTGTACACCCGAAACGTGTAATTTTATTCACATGTCACCCCAGTGAATTCAATGAAGTAAACACACACACACACACACACACACACACACATGCAGAAGTAGGTTTGACACTGAGGAGCACCAAGTGTTACAGGAAATGGAGCATGTTGAGTTCCACACTGTCCCCAGGGTTCCGCTAAGGGCGGTGGCGTCCCACCACCAGCCACCAGCACTGGTGAGGAGACACCGGTGACAGTGCAGAGCCGGCCTGGACAGGTCCGCACACTCTTCCTCCAGGGGCCACGAGGCCCTGAGCTCAGAGCAGCTTGCTTCGGGGTTGTCAGGAAGCAGCCTCCTGAAGAAGAGGCTGAGATGGACATCGCACAAGGGGCGGTGCTTGCTGAGATTGCGGTTGGGGGGTCATTAGACTGAGGGCACACCAGGTCCAGAAGTGGGGGTCATGCACAGTCAGGGAGGCAGATGGATCAGAGGGGACAAGGATCAGGGTTCTCCACCTGGGGCCATGTTAGTTCTTCTAGAGGACTTCTGGATCTTTCCAGAGACATTTTTGATTGTGAGATAGGGGTAAGGGTGGGAGAGCTATTGGCATCTTGTTAAGGGAAGCTAGGGATGTCCCTAAACATCATATAATGCACAGGACAGATATCTTCGCCTTTCCCCTCTACCACAGTAAAGAATTATCTAGTCCCAAATGTCAGTGGTGCTGAGGATAAGAAACCCTATGATGTTAGAGGTACAGGAACTAAGTCAGAAAGTCAGACTGGGCAGGGGATTCTTTTAAATATATATATATATATATATATATATATATATATATATATATATATTTTATTGAGTTTTTACAGAGAGGAAGGGAGAGGGACAGAGAGTTAGAAACATCGATGAGAGAGAGACATTGATCAGCTGCCTCCTGCACACCTCCTACTGGGGATGCACTTGCAACCAAGGTACATGCCCTTGACCGGAATCGAACCAGGGACCTTTTAGTTGGTAGGCCAATGCTCTATCCACTGAGCCAAACCAGTTTCTGCTGGACAGGAGATTCTTAAGTGCAGCTCAGAATGAGATTAGGGATCTAGCGCAGCCCCTTGTTTTGCATCTCAGGGAATGGAGATTCAGAGAGGGAAAGCGACTTGCCCAAAGCCACACAGCTATGGCTAGAGGAACAAGAATTAAAATCCGGTCACTTTGCCACGACCTGAAGTGGTTCCCTCTTCCCAGACTGTCTTCTGGAAGTTTATACGGGGAACGGTGCAGCCGGTAACCTGGTCAAAACCCCAGACTTGGCTTTTATTTCTGAGGTTGCTCAGTGAGAAGCATTTAGCGCCTCTGATTAATCTAGCAGTTAACAGTGCCTTTCCTGTCCGTGGTTTTATAACAGAGATAGTATGGGGTACTGGAAACAAACAGCAGAAGGGAAAGGAGGCCTTTTGTGCATGCAGCAACTTCTAGAAGCCAAATTGTTCTGGGAGCTTCGCTGTGCTTGCTTAATTTCCTTTCACAATCACCGCAGGAGGTGGGCATCATCTCTATTTCAAAACGATGAAACCGGCGCAGATGGGTTTGGTCAGGTGCCCGGGGACTCACAGTTGATAAGTTCATAACTTTCTGAAGCTGATCTTCCACCTCTACAAAAATGCGAGTTCCACAGAGGCAAGGGTTCCTGAAATACGTCTGTTTGTTGACTGCTTTTCCTAAGTGTCTACAGCACTGACGGTGCATAGTAGGAGCTTAATACAAATGTATTGCCTGACTGACAATACCGCCGATCTCTTTAGGCCTTAAGACTTCCACACTGGGGATTTTTGAGTTGAATCAAATATAAAACATCAAAGTAAAATCCGCTGCTTTTGAATGTGGAAATCCAGCAGCTTTCAAAACATCTGCGAGGGAGCCAAGTATTTCACATACCTCCTCCCAGAAGCTGTCCAGTGCCAAGGGTTGAAGAATACCACGTGACAGCCATGTCCTGGGAGGACAGGAGGAAGAGTGTGTACAGCTGTTGCCTTCTTTAGAGGATCTTTACACGAAAGCTGGGGTTGAGGAGAGAAAAGGCATGACTACCTCATGGACTGGGCCCAGCAGTAGGTGTTTTCAGAGGGAGAGGAGCTGGCTGTAGGAGTTGGGGGACTTTGGGGAGGCACATTGCTTCTCGTCTCTTTGGACCGAAGCTCATATACATGCTAACGAGCACCCTTCCATCCAGTGCTTCCCAAATGACAGCCACTTGCTCAGAAATAGAGCCCTCTCATCCCCGCATCCGGGGACTTGGTCCATATAGGCACCCGATAAATACTTGTTGAGGGAAATAACGGTTGTGTTTCTATACACATGGTATTTCTCTTTTGCGGCAATGCATCTTGGGAATTGTGATTTCTATGACCTTCCCCCAAGAAAAAAAAACAAAACTCTGGTTTATTTTGGATCAAGGCAGGATGTCACTAATTTTCACTGCTCTGATAGTTTGTAACATCCTGTTGACACTTAATCTCATATTATTTTCCCAACCAGTCATCTGCGATGTTATAGGCGGGTTACAAGTGAATCACAGGAGGTGCAGGAGCTTGAGGAATCTTTCTGAGGCCACCCCGGCAGGAAGTTGTCACCTCGGGATGTAGATTCTTTTGATTATTTTCCTGCACAGATGAGACTCGTTCTGTGCAGGAAAATAGTAACCTTGACAAAGAAAGGTCTGGCCCTTTTCTGGCTCCTGAGAGATGACCTTGGAATGTTCTCTCTGTTTAATCTATGCTAACAATGGGAGTCTTTGACCATGCAGTATAAGCTTGACCTTCTGGAAAAGCTAAAGACAAAGGTCATGTATGTGGGCAGCCAACCACGTCTATGTGACCGACTCCCAATAAATATCCTAGACATGAAGGCTCAGTGATCTTCCCGGCCTTCCAGGTGTGTGGCCGCATTTTGTTGCTGGCGGAAGCAAGCTCTGTCTGTGAATACAATGGGAAGCGTGCATCTGGAACGCTCCTGGACTCTGCCCCAGGTGCCTCTTCTTGCTTTTGACTTTAATATGTTTCCTTTTGCTAGAATATACCATAATTGTACATTATATAATTAGGTTTACTGGGTTCTTCTTGTCTTAGTGAGTTGTTCAACCCAAAGGTGGTCTTGGGATCTTCTGAATGCACAAGTTCCTACAGTTTCTCTCTGCAACCCTGGATGGTCGACAGGAAGGATGAATAAGGAGGGAGATTTGCTCTAAAGATATTCTAAAGCAGTGGTTCTCAACCTGTGGGTCGCGACCCCTTTGGGGGTCTAATGACCCTTTCACAGGGGTTGCCTAAGACTATTGGAAAACACCTATTTCCCATGATCTTAGGAACCAACACACCGCTCCTCGGTGCAGCAAAGTGTAGCAATGTAGTTTACTGTTGTCCTATGAAGACTGTTGCCCATGCTACACCACAATTCAAGACAAAATTTCATTTATTTGTAATTAGAAATAAATATTTCACAATATATAATTACATATTGTTTTTGTGATTAATCCCTATGCTTTAATGATGTTCCATTTGTAACAATGAAAATACATCCTGCCTATTAGATATTTACATTACAGTTCATAACAGTAGCAAAATGACAGTGATGAAGTAGCAACGGAAATAATTTTATGGTTGGGGGTCACCACCCCATGAGGAGCTGTCTTAAAGGGTCTCGGCATTAGAAAGGTTGAGAACCACTGATCTAAAGAATGTAACAGCTGCACCCATCACTCCCAGCTCTCTTTCTTTGTCCCATTGGTAGCAAGGTATGTACGTTGAGAATCAGTCCCCAGACCGGAGATGCTTTCTCTGTGGCACACACTGGAAGAGTGAAGAAGGTTTTCTGCCAAATTAACGATCTTGTCATCATCTCCTTCTCTCACCCTCTATTCCCTCTCCTCCTTTCCCTTGTCTTCTAGTTTTCTCCTCTCCTCTGCTCCTCTCACCTCCACCTTTCATTACCAGCATCGTGCCAGGTTCCTTGAAGACGGAAAGGACAGCAGAGGCAATATTGTGGGTGGTTACTTTTGAGGTCAACTCCCTGACTTTCAGTCTTGCCTCTTCTACCTTCATGCTCTCAGTCCCTTCCTACGTAGGGATGGGACTAGAGTAATGCCAGTGAGGAATTCTAGTCCGGCCCTGCTTTATCAGGAGCATAGGATTCAGAATCTACCTTCTGAGGTTATGAGAATTACAATTACTTCATCCCTCATGCTCAGCCCCTTCCAGTACAGAGTAAGCACTATCAAAGTGATAGCTATTCTTTTCAGTGCTTTGGTATATATATTTTAGCTCAGTCTAAGGTATATGGACTCAACTCTGATACAAGTAGGGTAGTTTCACAGGTCTGGGATGGAGCCTCCATCTCCTCCCCCCACCCCCAACAAACCTTCTCAGGAGGACTTAGCTTTCTCTGTAACTGAGATGCTTACATTTTTCTCCAGGAAATGAATTCTTTGGTCACCTACCTCCTACCCCCTGCCAATGTGACCTGACACAACCTTACACAGGTATTCGTTACCTACAATCTGCAGATGCTGAAGACAGTACTGTCTAAGATTCCCATGTCCTGGGGGGAGGGACAGCATAGTTTTTCAAGATGACATTTGGAGTCCTTCTTGGTCTGAATCAGGGAAGTGGCTTTTAACCTTGCCTGCATATTAGCATCGCCAGGGGATTTTTTACAAAGTCTTGATGCCCAGATCAACCTCCATAAATTCTTATTTGATATTCGTGGTGTGTGCTAGCATGGTCATTCAGGGTTCTAACCTGCCCCTGTGTTGAAGGGCCTCTTGCAGCTTCACATGCTGGCGCCCTCCCCCAGATACCATGCCTTCTCTTGTCTGAAGACACTACTTCTGTTGGTCCCGCCACCTGGTGTGCTCTCCCTTTTTTGTCCTCCTGTGCCGAGCCAACTCCATTGACAATGTCCTAGAAGATAACGGATGGGAAAATCCTTCACAGGCTCCAGAGTGGAATATGAATGTAGGAGATTATTGCTATTATTTCTGGGGCAGGCGAGCTATAACCTCTTGTAGGATCATCTATCAACACAGAAACCTTGTTGCCGCTCACTGAAGTGTACCCCTGTGACCCAAAAGATAATGTATTTCCCACTGTACTTAACTTAATACTGTGGGCTGACATGTACCTTGAACCGAGCTGGGTGCGTACTATTTAAATGCTGAGCCCGACAGTTTATAATCCCAGGCAGCTCACTTCCCCCTTTTGGCAAGCTGCCAAGCCAGGGAGCGAAGAACAGTGGGATGAGGGATTGCATAAAATTAGGGTGGGATGGTGTTTCTCCAGAACAATCCATGGCTGAAATTTAGTTTTGATACCTCGATAAAAGGAACATCTTTGTTCCTTTTGATGATCAGGCATGCTCCTTGACCACCTCCCACGGCCACCTTCGGGTTGTCAGTTTCAGTCGCCCTCACACTGGGTCAGAACCATTTCTTGTTGATTTAAAAACCGAATGGCGGGTCATCTGACCGGAGTTTGATATTATGGTTCAACAGCCTGCTGATCCGCCAGGGCCTGGAGAAAGGAAAATGCTTGCTGGACACTTCTGCAGGTCAGAGTCAGTGGGAAGTGCAGAGTAAGATGCTCCTGCCCCCCTCTCTTACTATTGTGCTGAGAAAACAATCCAATCATAGAGCAAAGAGGATGTTTGAAATAGAAGGCTGCTTAGGCATCAATGCAAAGACCCTAACTTTATTTTGTTATTTTTCAATGACAGTTGACATTCAACATTATACTAGTGTTAGGTGCATAGCATAGCGATTAGACATTTATATAACTTACAAAATGATCACCCCGTTAAGCAAAGATAATTTTACAGATAAGGATATGGAGACTCAAAAAGGATGAGAAATTTGCCAAGCAATTTGATGCTTAAATTCATTAAATTTAGATGAATGTCTCCTCTAAGTCAGTTAGACGAGGCATTTCTTATCCCCAGTTGTCTATTCTTTTAACCCTATTGTGTTGCCAACTCTCCAGAGTGTCATCTGTCCAAGTCAAGAAGGGCCCAATTGGGTAGTGTTTAGAGCATCATTTCCATTTTGTACTGGAATAATAATCAGCCAATCAAAAACAGGCAGGAGCACTTGACACAGATTTCAGAACTCTGAGGCTTTGCCCTGTACCCAGTCAGATACCAACTTCAAATGATGGCAAAATAGTGGTAATCACATGCAGGATTATTGAATAAGGCCTTACACATATTCTTACCTAGTAGAACATGCTATGTAATTTGGGAGTCAAATTTGGATTATTACTTTGTGTTATTCAAAGTTGACACAAAATTAAAAAAAATTATCTATGAATATCCAGATTTCTGAATTGAGTTTGAGGGTGTTAATTAATCATGGCCCCTCCTCTTCAGATTTTGAACCCCTTGAAAAATAGCCTCAAGGGGTCAAATAATGATTAGAAAGTCAACTTCTTTGCAGTTAAGACTTGAACTAGACAACACATCCTGACTCAAGTAGTTGAAATGAACTAAACTATACACATCCTGGGTCTGGAAAAATCATATCCATAAGGCAGGATGTAGGAAATAGAACAACTGTGACCCAGAGGAAGACAGACATAGATATATCTTAGGGATCAGAGAGAGAGAGGAGAGCGGAAGGGACTCATTGCCTTATTGCTCTAGTAAGAGGAGGCTCACCTCCTGGTGAGTGTGGCCAGAAGTCAATGGAGATGATGAATATTACTGTGTTACAGGCCAAGGAAGGATCACGCAGAGAGAAAGAAGAGATTCCCCTACATATTTAAGAAATAGGAGTGAGTATAAGGAAAATGCAGACCCATGAAACCATTGAAGAGGTGGTAGAACCGGGCTGCAGAAATGGGCAGAATACATTGTTCCTCAGTTTTACTTTTATCTTTAATCATGGTAAAAGACATACAACATGCAATTTACCAACTTAACTATTTAAACTTTTTAAAATATATATTTAAGTATGCTTTATTGGTTTCAGACAGGAAAGAAGAGGGAGAGAGAGAGAGAAGCATCAATGATTAAAGAGAATCATCCATCTTCTGTCTTCTGCAGGTCCCCCCGGGGTGTACATCTCCCACTGGGGATCAAGCCTGTGGCAATCAGGGCATGTGCCTCTACTGTGAATTAAACGGTGACCTCCTTGTTTATAGGTCTATGCTCAGTCGCTAAACCACATTATCTGGACCCATTTTTTTAAATTAATCAACTTTATCGGGGTCTAATTTATAGACATTTTGAGTATGCAGCTCAATGATTTCAACAAATATATTCACCAGTGGACTTAGTACCCTATTAAGATATAGACCATTTTCTTCAGCGGAGATAAACTTAACCATTTGTAAGTGTAACGTTCACTAGTGTTAAGTGTATTTCTATTGTGCAAACCATCTCCAGAACACTTTTATATTGTCAAACTGAAATTAGATGCCCATTAAACAAGAAATTCTCATTTCCCTATTTCCTTAGACCCTGGTAACCACCATTTTACTTTCTGTCTTAATGTTTTTGATTTCTCCATGCACCTCATATATGTAAAACCATATAATAATTACTTTTTTGAGTGTGACTTGTTATTTCATTTAGCATAATGTCCCCAGAGTTTATTCATGTTGTAGCATGTATCTGCGTTCCTTTCCTTTTGGAGGTCCAATAATATTATATGGATAGATCTCATGTTGTTTATCCACTCATTTGTAGATGGACACTTGAGTTGCTTCCATCTTTTGGCTTTTGTAAACAATGCTGCCATGACCTTGGTATGCAAAACTCTCTTGAAGAGCTTGCTTTCAATTCTTTGTTAAATGCCCAAAGTGGAAATGTGGAATCAGGGCTTTTCTGTTTATTTTTGTTGTTGTTGTTGTTAATCCTCACCCGAAGATATTTTCCCTTGATTTTTAGTGAGAATGGAAGGGAGAGGAAGAGACAGAGAAACATCTATGTGAGAGACACATGGATTAGTTGCCTCCTGTATGCACCCTGACCAGGATGGGGAAACCTGTAACAAAGGTACATGCCCTTGACCAGAATTGAACCTGGGATCCTTCAGTTAAAGGGCTGAGGCTCTATCCACTGAGCCAAACCATCTAGGGCAGTGGTGGGCAAACTCATTAGTCAACAGAGCCAAATACCAACAGTACAACGATTGAAATTCCTTTTGAGAGCCAAATGCTTTAAACTTAAACTTCTTCTAACACCACTTCTTCAAAATAGACTCGCCCAGGCCGTGGTATTTTGTGGAAGAGCCACACTCAAGGGGCCAAAGAGCCCCATGTGGCTCACGAGCTGCAGTTTGCTGACCACTGGTCTAGGGCAGGCAGGGCCTTTCAGTTTTGACAAGGGAAAGCTTGATGCTGCTGTGATTAAACAGAAGTCAGAGACCAGAATTCTCCAGATGATAAGGATATACAGAGCAAGGTATCTTCTGGGATTGGTAGATTGAGGAGCAGGCCTCTCAGGGGGTGAGACAGTGCCGAGGTTTTGCCAGCACTGAGGAAGAGTTACAGGGAAGGCGGTGAAGTCCTTGTTTCGGGGGGAGCCTCCAGAGGCTACGGAGAGAATCTGGGGCTTTGGGAGGGGTGAGAGCAGAAAGGAGAAAGCTTCCTGCCTCTCCTCCGATGGAAAGGAACACAAATGTGGTGACACTCTGGACCCAGGAGTGTGTTTTGCTTTAATTCTTATTCTGAGTGGCATGCACATTTGCTTGTAGGTAAAAGGTGAGGATAAAGGATAGAAACGACCTTGTGTTTAATATACAGAGAGGAGGGGCCAAGTTATATATCACTCCCATTGAAAACCAGAGTCTACCACTCATATAAGAGAAGAAAGACATTGCTGTCCTGACCTCTCCCTGTAGCAGGATCACAGCATCTAAAGAGCTTCACTCATTTCCACGAGGCTGGTCACACATCTCCTCGAATTCTGTGCTGGGAGGGGGCTGGCAGTGATCATGCCCGCCATTTATTTAGCTCAGTGGTTCCCACCTAGAACATCGCTGCTCTCCCACCTCCAGGGGACCGTTAGCAATGTCTGGGGACATTTTGCGTTGTCACCAATGGGATGCTGCTAAACATCCCGCAATGTCCCCACAAGAAAGACTTTTCTGGTCCAAATGTCAATAGTGTGGAGGGGGACAGATGGGATTGGATATATCCTTTTCTCAGGTAGAGTCTAGTTTTATCCTCACAACCCATGCCGATGGACTGATGCTTGCTTAATTTTATTGAGTAGGAATTCGAGAGGCGAGTTGAAATGGTTGAACTGCCCAGAGGTTCAGTCCTCAGGTCAGGTGTCCTGCCTCCGGAGGCCGCTTCCCTGAAAGGGCTGGAGGAGAAGCAGTCTCTGAGGGTTGAAGTCACCAATAAAGAAGCTGGAGGAGGAAGGAGCGTTTATCCAGTGTCCGCTGTGCTGTGAGGGTCAGCGTTCTCCCTCACCTTGTCACCTTCCCAGGCCTTTCCTGAAGTTTGGGAATGTAGCTGGTAAAAGGTCACGTTCAAACCCAGTCTATGCTAAATGTGGCACTTCCCTTGAAAACCCACTCCTTTATTAGAATAGGTGCGATTAAAAATAATTGGTTCAGCCGGAACCGGTTTGGCTCAGTGGATAGAGCATTGCCCTGCGGACTGAAGGGTCCCAGGTTCGATTCTGGTTGGGGGCATGTACCTTGCTTGCGGGCACATCTCCACAGCGGGGTGTGCAGGAGGTGGCTGATCGATGTCTCTCTCTCATCGATGTTTCTGACTTTCTATCTCTCTCCCTTCCTCTGTGTAAAAAAAAATCAATAAAACATATTAAAAAAATAATAATTTGTTCAAAAGCCTTAGTAATAAGACACGAATATCTAGACACTGCTGATTCTACTCATTCAATCAGATGAATTTTTTTTTTTTTGAGAAACTGCTCTGTACCATGCCCTGTGCTGGGGGCTGGACAGATGCTGTCTCTCTGGACACGGTATCAGACCAACTGTGAAAGTGAGGCCTAGTGCTAATATGTACCATGGTGTGTGTGTGTGTGTGTGTGTGTGTGTGTGTGTGTGTACACCGATCTCTCGTGTTTTAATGACCAGGAGCTTTCTGTTTATTTACTTCCATTTTTAGTGTGCCACTTACTACCCATACAGGTTTGAACAAATAGCTTACCTGGCTGTGTCTCGACTTCCTCACCCTGTACCACAGAGATACTCAGAGTGGGGGCACACCAGAGCAGAGATGGGGAGCATTACATGACATGATGTAAAGAGAAACAGAGTTCTCTCCTTTCCAGGGTACGTTGCATTGACACTGTAGATATGGAGGAGAGGCTCTGATAGTTAGTGCCAGGGCCAGTAGGGGTGGCAGTGCCCTCAGCAACTGCTGCATCCTCCTGGCCAGCAGGGGGCAGGGCGGATGAAACCAGCTTTGGGGCATGAGAGGAAAAAGCAAAGTGTCTCTGGAAGCTTCAAGGACAACCGAGGTGTTGGCTCAGGGAGGCTCACTCACCCTCCCAGGACTGCCAGGAATATCGGGGAGACATTTATAAACCCGTGTCTTTCAGCCAGAAAAACAGCGGTGTCTATTTTTATCCTCGAGGCAGCAGAACCACAGGAAACACGGAGCACAGAAGTTATAGCTGAATAAAAGCCACCAGGAGCCATTTAGGAGAGACCCAACATCATAAATCGACCCGGGACTTTTTCAGCAGCCCTGGAACAGCTGTGGCAGAAAATGCACCCGAGACGGATGGGCAGCAGCTGGAAATCTCTGCTGCACCACAAGCGTTCTGTTGAGAGGGTCCCCAGAGTTCTCTGAGCCTCAGTTTCCCCGTCTATAAATCAGAGGAAACACTATTTCACATGGTGGCTGTGGATCTTCAACACGATCAACTCAACAGAAACACTTTGCAAACCGCACAGGTCTGCGAGGTTGCTATCTTATTCCCAAAAGGTCAGTTGGAGGTTCCTTTGTGAAAAGAAATTCTAGTTTGCGTTCTGTGTCTTTGAACCTCACGTTCTCACTCATTAAACACCTTGAAATATACCAAGAGAGGCACCTAGAGTTGCAGAGACAGAGACATCTGTCCTATCATTCAAAGCTTCCTCCTCTCGGCAGCTCGTTGGAAAGGAGAGAGCGTGTCTTTTATTAAACCTGCTTAATTCAAGAGGGAGACCGAGAGTTGCAAATGAGAAATGCAAATCTAAGGAGATATCCCACAACGTGCCTGGCTTTAATAAGTGCTCGAATAAGAAAAGCTGGTCTCTCTCCTCTCCACCTCATCTCCATGCTTACAATATCTGTAAGGTCATACTTTCAGGGGTCCAGGTTTCAAATAAATGTCACAGTGTCAAAGATCCATCTCAGACCTGCAATCCCATCCTGTCCTATCCTATCCTATCCTATCCTATCCTATCCTATCCTATCCTATCCTATCTCATCCCATCCCATTCCATCCTATCACATCTTCCTGTTCATTCCACCATCACATCCATCACTATTTGAAACTATCTCATTGTTTGATGTATGGGTATGGTTGATTGCATATTTTTCCAGATGTCAAACTCCTTGAGAGCAGGTCTCAATCACCTCAATATCTCCAATTCCAAGCTTCGTGGAATAACAGAAGCTCGATAAATATTTATTGACTGAATGAATGAATCCCCAAACTCCAAACACAATGATCTGGGGCAACTGCTTGCAAGAAGTGGCAGCTGGGACAGAAACAGAGGCAAAGGCAGTGGGAAGTGGCAGTGTAGCCTGAGAGAGGGGCAGACAGTCTGGCTTGCTGGGACCAGGAGTGTGATTGGGGGGGGGGGTCTTGGAAGGGTCCCCTGCATGGTGGGGAGCAGAGGCTCCTGCCTGTGACCCCCAATGGCACCACCATGAGACTTTGGGACCTGCATGCTCAGAGGCCAGTGCACTGAAATCTCTAACAAGCAGAACGTGTGTCGATGCCTGAGATGGGATGCAGGGTTCCGGGGAAGGAGAAAAAGATGCAGGGATGCTGGAGGCTTCTCAATGGCCAGTGTAGGAGGAAAAGACCAAGATGCTTATGAGGTCCTTTTCTAGACTGTTGCCCTGGGCAACAGCTCTTATTTAGACAATAGGAAAAATAATCTTAAAACACAATCAAATCCTTAGCTTCAAAGCTCCTTAAGACATCTAACAGTTTATCACATACAGTGGTACCTCGAGATATGAGTGCCCTAACATACGAGATTTTTGAGATACGAGCCGTCGAGTGAGCGATTTTTGCTTTGAAATACGAGCAACATTTGAGATAGGAGTAATCGAGAGGATCAGCCGGCTGCACACGACCCACCCGTTTACCGAGACTCAAGCGTCTCATAGTTTCCCACGCCTCAAGGTTATGGAACGAATTAAACTCGTATCTCGAGGTATTTATGTGTTTATGAATTAGGCACTTTGACCACATTATTTCAGTTGGCCCTTCCAACAGGTACCTTTTTATTCCCATTTTTAAAATGTATTTTATTGATTTTTTACAGAGAGGAAAGAAGAGGGATAGAGAGTTAGAAACATCGATGAGAGAGAGACATCTATAAGCCACCTCCTGCACGCCCTCCTACTAGGGATGTGCCTGCAACCAAGATACATGCCCTTCACAGGAATCGAACCTGGGACCTTTCAGTCCCCAGGCCGACACTCTATCCACTGAGCCAAACCAGTTTCGGCTTTTTTATTCCCATTTTACATATAGAAAAACTGAGGTTCAGTGGGTGGAACTGAGGTTCAGAGAGTGAAACCAATAATCGGTGGAGCTGGGATTGGAGACAAGTCAGTCTGCCCCCAGATTTGGTGTTTTAAACTACCCTTGACAATTGCATGTGAATTTTCTAAATTTGATGACAATTTTCTTGGGAACTGTGTAAAAATATTGGAGGTCTCAGGGTTCTCTCTTGAGCCCACCTTTATCATTGTAAGCGGTGTCTTAGTCTCTTATTCATTTCCTTTGCCCCAGTCCTACATCTACGGTTCTGAACTTCAGACGTCCGCATTCAGCCACCTGCTGATGTCTTTGGCCGGCTGTCCGTTAGAAGCTTGCACTCCACATGTCCATAACTGCATTCACCGTTCCCTCCCCAAGCTCTCTTCCTCTTCCTCTCAGATACTACCTCTCCTAGTTAAACAACACACTCTTGCAGCCCGCTGCCCCAGAGAGAGAGATCTGGAAATTATTCCTAACACCTCCCCGCCTCCCCTCATTCGCCCCCCTTAGTCTTGCGCCAGTATGTTGAGTCCATCCCGGTAGACATAGCCTCAGTTTATTATTGTTGATGATGACAGCTGTTTTTTTTAAATATTTTATTGAATTTTTACAGTGAGGAAGGGAGGATAGAAAGTCAGAAACATTGATGAGAGAAAGACATCAATCAGCCGCCTCCTGCACACCCCACACTGGGGATGTGCCCGCAACCAGAATCGAACCTGGGACCTTTCAGTTCACAGGTCGATGCTCTATCCACTGAGCCAAACCGGTTTTGGCGATGACAGCTGGTTTTAACTGGTTTTCTTATCTCTGGTACTGTCTTTTACCGATCTGCCTTATTTAACATTACAGGGGGAATTTAAAACGAACATTGAAATGAAAACCTGGCCCAATTACTCTCTTGTCATGTTTTTCTACTCTGAATTCCTATCGCCCACCAGGCCTTGGCAGTATTTCCCTATTTTACAGCCTTTAAACTGTAAAATGCCACCTGTGCGTATCTTACCTCTTTTCGTCTTCCTTTCCCCTCACAAAATTTCCTCATCCTTTGCATGAATTTCCTTTAGCTTCTTCTTTCTGCTAGGCTCTGAAACAAACTTTATCAGAAATTTGACCATCTAAAAAATATATTTTCATGTACATCAGCTCATTTATGTCTTACAACACTGTTTTTTATAAATTAAATCTTTATTATTCAGATTATTACATTTGTTTCTCTTTTTTCCCCTCCATAGCACCCCTCCACCCAGCTCCCACCCTTCCCTCTGCCCTTACCTCCCTCCCATTGATCTCATCCATAGGTGTGTGATTTTTGTCCAGTCTCTCCCTGTACACCCCTCACCCCTTTCCCCCTGAGAATTATCAGTCCACTCCCTTTCTGTGCTCCTGATTCTATTGGCCTGTAGGCTTCTCTTATACTGGGTCCTTGGCTTTCAGGTACCATATTTTCCGGTGTATAACTTTTTAACCCAGGAAAATCTTCTCAAAAGTCGGGGGTTGTCTTATACTCTGGGTGTCATCTTATAGGGCGAGTATATCCCAAACTCTCTATCTTGAGTAGGAAAGTTGGGGGTTGTCTTATACACCGGGTGTCATCTTATAGAGCGAGTATATTCCAAACTCTATATTTTGACTAGAAAAGTTGGGGATCGTCTTATACACCCAGTTGTCTTATACGCTGGAAAATACGGTACTTTAATGTCTGGCCCGGTGTCTCTGTGGCTGTGTTTACTATCCCAATCCATCATCAATACACAGAGATCTTTTGACTCAAAGCGATCAGGATAAGTGGTGTTTAATGAAACGCTGGGAAGGAGCGGGAAGGAGGGCAGAACCATTTGGTGTGATAGATAGGTATCTACTGGTTGCAAATATTCAAGTGTCCTGGGAATGAGTCAAGATACTTTCTGTGCCAAAACCGGTGTGGCTCAGTGGATAGAGTGTCAGCCTTCAGACTGAAAGGTCCCAGGTTCGATTCCGGTCAAGGGCATGTACCTTGGTTGCAGGCACATCTCCAGTAGGGGGCGTGCATGAGGCAGCTGATCGATGTCTCTCTCTCTCATCGATGTTTCTAACTCTCTATCCCTCTCCCTTCCTCTCTGTAAAAAATCAGTAAAATATATTTTTTAAAAAAGAGATACTTTCCACAGTTCTGGTGAAGTGGCTGAGTGGAAGGCAGCGACAAGAGTTTCTCTCGTGGCTGTTGATGACTGTTTGACTCACTGGGCTGTGAAGTCCACAAAAGCCAGCACTGCGCCTTATTTTTCTTTGTCTCTTGAAGTCCCAACACAGACATGGTTGTCCCATAGATAGTTATCCATCATCTGGATCAGTGCTTAGGGATTTAGAAACGGAAGGGAACTTAGCCAGCATCTTTCCATACCACAGTCTCCTTAGTTCCGGTCGGGTGTGCCATCTTTGTGCACAACGGATCTGTGCTCTAGAGTACCCATGTTTGGTGACATCTGAGTCTCGACTGTGTTCGCATTCATTGTTGATTTACATTTTATTATTATCCACTATCATTGCCAGCTCTAAGTTGGCAGGTAAAGGCACTGAAGCTTAATGTGGTCAGAAGACATGGCCTCGCTTAGGAATTTGCATCAGAGCTGGATTTGGACACCAGCACTGGTGTCCTGAATTTAGAGGTACACAGCCAGCCCTTCCTGCCTCGGTGCGTAAGGCTCTGCTTTTTTAAAATATATATATATATTTTATTGATTTTTACAGAGAGGAAGGGAGAGGGATAGAGAGTTAGAAACCTTGATGAGAGAGAGACATCAATCAGCTGCCTCTTGCACATCCCCTACTGGGGATGTGCCTGCAACCAAGGTACCTGCCCTTGACCGGAATCGAATCTGGGACCTTTCAGTTCACAGGCCGACGCTCTATCCACTGAGCCACACTGGTTTTGGTTCTTTCTGCTTTGTGAGCAAAGGAGCCTGGCTATCAGGAGACTGGATGCAGCCATCCGTGAGGTGAACGCTAGAAGCCATGTGTGGCAACCTGCCTTCATGCTTCCTGGGGAGAAGGAAGGAGCTTGGGAGAGGATGAAATTCAAAGTCTCTCCTGCGAGCTGAGCTGGGGAGGATGGTGGTGCCTCAGACAGGGGGGGCAGCCAGGCAGATTTCTCTCTGAACGGAGCTGAGAAGGCTCACTCACCCTACATCTCCAGCCTGGATGTTGGAAGGCAGAGATATAATGTCCCATTAAAACGGCTCTCTCTTCCTTTCCGAAATGAAGGTCAGCAGGGGAGAGGAGTGGCGCCAGAGATGCTAATGAAAGAAAACCCAGGTGACTGCAGAAGCAATTTAAAGATTTGCCAGGATTTGTCTGGGCCCCGGTGGCGCTGCCTTCTACTTGCGATTCCTCCTCAGCTGGCTGGATGGGGAGATAAATACATTTTTAAAAAGTCCGACATGCAGGCGCTTTTGAAACCGGGGAAAGCGGAACCTGGGAGGCTTAAAATATTAATCAGGCGCCCGG
>PVJN01014519.1:28235-46517 GCA_004026805.1 Lasiurus borealis | reverse complement strand
TTTGCCAGTTCTTCCAGAACAGAATAGAGTATTCCATATGAAACCTGATGTGTACTCGAGAGTGATTTGGGCATCTCTGACCATAAACACTACTTTGGCTGCTCTAGCCTGAGACCTCATTAATTTGATCTGATAATCTCATCATATTCTTGGCTCCAGGAGCACATGCTAAAATATCTAGTGCTTTTCCAAGTGATTCTTTGTCAAGACATGTCTGCTCCATTCTGTACTTGCATAGATCTTTACCTCTAAATTCAGGTCTGCGTTTCTTCCTTTTAAATTTCATGATAGTGAATTCTTTTTCACTGTATTCTGTTACTCTTCCAGTTTTGGCTCATCTGGAGGCTTAATAAGCATATGCTTTCTGATTTTGTTTCAATTCGTGTAACTTGGTTTATATTCATAAAATTTTAAAGCAGAGAGAGGTAATAGATGAGGTGACAACAGGCTTTGCCACACCCTGCTCTCCCTTGTTTTACACACATGAGGAATCTGCGAGTAGATAAGTGAAATTGGAGTCACTTGGCCAAGGTATCTTTTGACAGCCAGTTAGCAGCTGATCCAGGAGGCAAATATCCAGGTTATTGGGCTTCAAAGTCTAAATGAAGCGAAACTGGTGAGGCTCAGTTGATAGAGCATCAGCCTGTGGACTGAAGAGTCCTGAGTTCAATTCCGGTCAAGGGCATGTACCTTGGTTGCGGGCACATCCCCAACGTGGGGCGTGCAGGAGGCAGCTGATCAATGTCTCTCTCTCATCGATGTTTCTAACTCTATATCCCTCTCCCTTCTTCTCTGTAAAAATTCAATAAAACATATTTTAAAAAAAAAGTCTAGATGAATAAGCCACTCCACTGTGCCTTTTCCTTCCTTGTAAATCTGGATAATCAGCACTCCAGTCTCCCAAGTCCAGTATTTTTTGTTTGTTTGTTTTTTATTTACTAAGGAAGAGGAAGGGAGGAGAGAGAGAGAGAGAGACATGGGGGGAAGGGTTGAGATATTGAGATTTGTTGTTCCACTTTCGTATGCATTCATTGGTTGCTTCTTTTATGTGCCCTAACCGGCCATCAAGCCCGCAAACTTGGCGTGTAAATGATCAAACAATGCTTAAAAAAGTAAACAAACAAGTTGAAACCTGTGTGGTTCAGTGGATAGAGCATCACAGACTGAAAGGTCCCAGGTTCAATTCCGGTCAAGGGCATTTACCTTGGTTGTGGGCACATCCCCAGTAGGGGGTGTGCAAGAGGCAGCTGGTCAATGTTTCTATCTCATCAATGTTTCTTTTTCTATTTCTCTCCCTTCCTCTCTGTAAAAAATCAATAAAATATATTAAAAAATTAAAAAAAGAAGGCAGGGGTTAAAGCTAAATTGTTAATACTTCTAAAAAATAAGTTCCTGGTTTTCTGTCATTGCTCACAAAAGCATATATTCAATATTCAATTCTTTAATTTGACAGATAGCTGTTAGGTTTGGCAATTTTAGGTATTAAAACTTTACTTTCACCCTGGCCAGTTTGGCTCAGTGAATAGAGCATCGGCCAGCACACTGGAAGGGTCACAGGTTCTATTCCAGTCAAGGGCACAATGCCTGGGTTGTGAGCTCTGTCCCCAGTAGGGGGCGTGCAGAAGGCAGCTGATCAATGCTTCTCTCTCATCATTGATGTTTCTATATCTCTCTCCCTTGCCCTTCCTCTCTGAAATGAATAAAAAAATATTTTTAAAAGGATAATTACTATTATTAAAAATTGTAAAAATATCTTTACTCTCTACCCCTTTTAAAAACTGAAACTAGCTATCCATCTTAGTTTTTAGTCTTTTTTTATTTCTCTTTGAGTTGGAAGCTACAAAATGCAATTCTAATATTTTTGTTGTTTTGTTTTTCTTTTATAGTACCTTAAAATTTTTGAGATATTATTTCATTACACATTTTCATAAGAGTGTTTATAGTTGTTTAGTATTCTTTTTTTAATATATTTTATTGATTTTCTATAGAGAGGAAGGGAGAGGGGTAGAAAGTCAGAAACATCGATGAGAGAGAGACATCGATCAGCCGCCTCCTGCACACCCAACACTGGAGATGTGCTCACAAGCAAGGTACATGCTCCCAATCGGAATCGAACCTGGGACCTTTCAGTCCGCAGACCGACGCTCTATCCACTGAGCCAAACCGGTCTCAGCAGTTGTTTAGTATTCTTAATCTCCTGGCCATTTGAGTACCCCACCACCTCCACCAGCAAATCATGTTGTGCTTAGTTTTATTTCCCCTTTTTCTTGAACATGCAATAATTAGTCCTGTTTTCTTCTCAGTTGATAGTAAATCATATTTATGAGTCTGGGTTGGTAAACATGTTATTTATTTTGCCCTCTAAAGTGGGGAGCTACTGAGCCAAACCGGCTAGGGCCCTTTTGACCATTTTTAATGCTGATGAGACCTCTGCTGCTCTGATCTGTGAGGAGTTAACATTATCTCCTTATCATTGATGTTAAGGACATGCCTGGGTTTGGATTTATTTTTATTTATCCCCTAGGTACTTGGATACAAGTCTGTCTTCAATTCTGGAAAATTTTCAGCAATTATCTCTTCGAATATTGCTTCTCTACCATTATTGCTATCCTCTTCTGAAATTGCTATTTTATGGATATTGGAACCTTTCACCCCACCTTCCCTGTTTTTTAACTGCCCTTTTAGATTGTTTTAATCTCTCTGTATCTGTATGCCGTAATTCTGGTGAGTTTCTCAGTATCTACCTTATATTTCCAAATTCTCTCTTTAAAACAAATTTTTAAAAAACTTTTTATTATGAAATATAAGTCACATACAGAAAAATGTATATAATATCATGTACAGCATAACCAGTTATTTTAAAGACAAGACCCATATAATCTCAACCAAGTCAGGAAACAGAACACTAGCACACCCTATGTGCCCCTCCCAATCACAGTCTCCTCATGGCCTAAGGCAACCACTTACCCTGACTTTAAAAAAAAAATTAGTTACAGTCCACATATAATATTATATTATATGGGGTGTACACCCCAGTAATTTGATATTATATAACTTACTAAGTGGTCATCCCAATAAATCTCATGCCCATCTGACACCATACATAGTTATGAAAATATTTCTTTTTTTATAGTGATAAGTCAAATGTACAAAGTTAAGTACTAGAGTTTAGTTTTGCATGTTTTTTAAAAATAATTTTATTGATTTTTTTACAGAGAGAAAGGGAGAGGGATAAAGAATTAGAAACATCGATGAGAGAGAAAAATCGATCAGCTGCCTCCTGTACACCCCCTCGAGGGATGTGCCCACAACCAAGGTACATGCCCTTGACTGGAATTGAACCTGTGACCTTTCAGTCCGCAAACTAATGCTCTATCCACTGAGCCAAACTGGTTAGGGCTAGTTTTGCATGTTTTTAATACACTCTATATTAAAAATATAAGAGAAAGAGAAGAAAGAGAGACTGAGTTATACAGTATATATTTTTAAAACATTTAATCACCTTTATTTATTTTTTTAAATTTGTTTGTTTTTGTTAATCCTCACCCAAGGATATTTTTCCATTGATTTTTAGAGAGAATACAAGAGAGAAGGAGAGACAGAGAAACATCGATGTGCACATCGATTGGTTGCCTCCTGCAGGAGCCCTGACCAGGGCCCCAGGCCAGAGAGGAGCCTGCAACCAAGGTACATGCCCTTGACCAGAATCGAACCTGGGACCCTTTGATCCACAGACTAATGCTCTATCCACTGAGCCAAACCGGCTAGGGCCAGTATGTATTTTTTGATCTGGCTTGTTTCATTGAACTTCATGTTTATGAGATTCATCTATATTGTTAAATAGAGCTATTGTTTCATTCTTTTTTTTAATTTTTTTAAATTAATTTTTTATACATATCTCCCCATTGCCCCCCCCCCTCATTCTTTTATTATCTTATGAAAATACTACCAGCAGCGTCTGGCAACACTAATGTACTCATCATCTCTATCTATTCTACAGTTTATTCCATCTATTACATTTTTTTTTATTTCACTCAGTAATTTCATTTCTAGGATTCTTAATTGATTGTTTTTATTTCTCCCTTCTTTTGATTCCTAATTTTATTAAATGTCTAATGGAAATCCTATTTTATCATTTTGATTACTTATTACACACACTTATTGTAAAGTCTTTGTCAGCCTGGAGTGAATTCTATTCCAGCTGTTAGGTTTTGTTGACTAACGTCGTAATACGTAGATTTCTTCTTGTATTTTGGAATTTTCACTTCCTTTTTCTTCTATGAAGCAGTAGCCTTAGGCAACAAGTTGCTTGTTTGCCAGCGTCCCGACACTGGTAGGAGAGCGCCACCTAGCGCTGGCTTCAAGCACTGAACTGATTCTCTTCCTTGTCTTTTAGACCAAGCATTTGGGTCCCTTTGCTCTGGAGGTGCCAGTTTTCGGCCACCATTCCTGCTCCCAGACTTACAGAGAAATGAATCAGAACCCATCATGCTGTGGCTTCACGCGGCGCGTTTCTGTTTCGGTCCACATCTATTCTACATATGAGTCAGCATGTGTTATTTCAGTTTGCCTCTGCGTTTACACATCCTCCTGGCGTGTGATTCATCTAGGCCTGACATGGTTCCCATTTTCACTCTGTGAAAAGGAATTGGGTCACACGATCCTTCGCTTGCTCCAAGACTTTCAACTTGTATTTAACCGCTCCCAGTTGTCACGCTGTTTCTCGTTGGAATTTTTTCTTAGTGGTGGAAGAGACTGAAGTGAAACAGGGTGGCTGAGTTGAGTGTCTCTGCTTTCCTTGTGCTGTCTATTAATAGCGCATTATCTCCCAGAAGCTGGGTTTTCCTCCTTCCGTGTTCATCTGTTTCTAAATATCACTTCACAAAACAGAATCCTTTGGGGGGCTTTAATGTGATTATGAACTAGAGCTTATTTAGGATTTGAGCCTTCTGTGTGCTGTATTCTGTCACTAGGATATAAATACCCTGAGACCAGGATACTTGTCTTCTTCACCACCACCTCAGCCAGCTGACATGTAGTAGACACTCAATAAATACTGTTTACATTACCAAATCCTATGTTATGCCATTTTTGTCTACTTAAATACGAGCTTCAAAGCGGGTTTCATGTATCCCTCCACCTTGGTTTATTTAAGTGTCCTTTCTCCCATCTCTTCTTTTGTATGATTTATGATTATAGTGTTAAGATTTTAGTTTTTTTATCCCTCTTGAGCCAGGTGTCCTATTTTAGGTATAAGCCTATGCATTAGTTAACTATTGCTGTATAACAATATCACCACAAATATTCAGTGGCTTAAACCCTGCCCATGTATTTATTATCTCACAGTTCCCATGGGTCAGGAATCCCAAAGCTGAAAATTTTTAAAATTTTATTCGTCCAATAGTGTCATACACAGAGAATTTGCACAGGAAAACTTTTTATAGTGATAACATATACTTCTCTTGGATTCCTTTTTTTATTTTCATAGGGTTCTGTAGCAATAGCTGGTGCTGTCATTCGCTGGCTAAGAGACAATCTTGGAATTATAAACAGCTCAGATGAAATTGGTGAGTATGTTCTAACAAAGGGTTAGAATCTGAATAACGAAAATTTTAAATATTTTATCTTTGCAATCTGTTAGTATTTGCGCCTTTACCCCATGCACGATGTTAACATATATGGATCCCTATTTTTAGTTTCATTTATACATAAAAGACTAGTTTGTGAAGATTTGTAAAAACAGTGAATTAACATATTTAGTGTTGGTTATTATTAAACTGGCAAAGTAGGGCATAAAAATCACTCAAGTGTAAAACTGAACACCAAAGATTGCCAGAACCTTCAGGGGAAGTAGTCAGTTAAATTTATCTGATGAGAAAGAGCTTTAACTCTTGGATTAGAGTGAGAATTAAAACTCTCGTAACTATAATTAACTCCAGTAAGTAAGTATTACTGTGGCTATTTTCAATTTATGGATAACTTTTAAAAAATATTTTATTGATTTCAGAGAAGAAAGGAGAGAGATTTAGAATGATGAGAGAGAATCATTGACCAGCTGCCTCCTACACGCCCCCTACTGGGGATCAAGCCTGCAACCCCAGCATGTGCCCTTGACCAGAACCCTTCACTCCACAAGCCAGCACTCTATCATCCACTGAGCAAAAGTGGCTAGGGCTATGCTTTCATTTAACTTGTTTAATTTTGCCCAAAGGTAACATAATCAGAAACACATATTTGATTAGGGATGCTTTGGAGACTACTTCTTCATTTTTCAGTCAACAACCTTAACAGTAGTGGAAATGAGCCAAACTACCTTAATGAAACTAATCCAGTTCTTTTACTTTGGAGGGGTAGGTTACATTTTAGTTGTGGTATTCAATGTGGGGCAATTTATTTTGGTTGCTTCTAGCATACTGCTATAATTAGGAACATTTTATGGTGCTAATGAATAGGAAACCAAAAGCCTGTCCTAATTTTGTAATAGATGTGTTTCTTGACTAAAGTAAATAGAATATATTAGAGTGACTTTTGTTTTTCTTTTATTTAATGTTAGAAAAACTTGCTAAAGAAGTAGGTACTTCTTACGGCTGCTATTTCGTCCCGGCGTTTTCAGGGTTGTATGCGCCTTACTGGGAGCCCAGTGCAAGAGGGTAAGAGTTAAAAATAAGGTATGCTTTTGTGGGTCTAATATTAGTCAATAGTTTCCTATCTATTTTCAAATGATTTTGAATCATCTGACAATAAGCACCCACCATGTCGATATTCATATTGGTGTTATCTTTTTATTGACTTTAGAGAGGAAGTGGGAGAGAGAGATAGAAACATCAATGATGAGTGAGAATCATTGATTGGCTGCCTCCTGCACACCCCACACTGAGGATGGAACCCGCAACCCGGGCATGTGCCCTTGGCTGGAATCAAACCTGGTATCCTCCAGTCCTCAGGCTGTAGCTCTATCCATTGAGCCAAACTGGCGAGGGCTTATTATTTTTTTTTTATCTTCAAGCCATCTGAAAGTTCTGTACCAAAGGGATATCATCTAGATAAGTGTTGATTTGGTTTTATATTTTTGTCACCTATTTCTATAGATCATGAACTTTTTCATATCGGATGCAGGACTTTTTTACTACAATAACTTTCTAAGCTACTTAATGTTTATGTCCAGTGTTGGTTTTGGTTTTGTTTGTTTGTTTACATTTTTTTTATTAAATTGTGGTGACATTGATCAACATGAACATACAGGTTTCAGGTGTGGGTTTCTATGTTACAAGGTCTGTATGTTGCACCATGTGCCCACCGCCCAAAATCAAACCTTCTCCCATCACCTCATATTAGGAGTCCTTCTCCGTTGTTTTCATTTCTATTTCCCCACTTGCACTTTTCTAACAAATTCAGCCTCTCTGTATTCAGGACACTGCAGCGTGACGATTCATTTCTTTCCGCTCTAATCTTAAAAATTTTTGTCTTTTTTAGGATCATCTGCGGGCTCACTCAGTTCACCAATAAATGCCATATTGCTTTTGCTGCATTAGAAGCTGTTTGTTTCCAAACCCGAGAGGTAATAAATAGGGAATTGTTTTCTTATGCTTAATCTGCTTTTATCATTCTTAAACAAACTATATAGGCATTTCAGAAATTTTGTGAATCAAATTATTAAATACTTGATCAAATATTAAACCTGCCTAGACACTAAAGTAATAAATGTGAGTTTTTGTTCATTTTGCTCGCTGGCATTACCTTGTGAGCTCCTGTCATCTGCCAGGCACTGGGCATTTTACGGTTGGAAGGACACTCAGTGGGACACATTGGGCAAAAGGAATAGCACTAACCATCACTGAGGCGGGAAACCAGGGTGTAAAATAGAGTTTTTTGGTTTGAGTACTGACATGTAGGGAGAGAAAAGGTTGGTTGTAACCAGACCAAAGAGGGCTTAGAAGACAAGAATAAGAGTTTACACCAATGGTTCTCAACCTGTGGGTCGCGACCCCTTGGGGGTCCATTGACCCCATCACAGGGGTCGCCTAAGACCATCAGAAAACACAGATATTTACCTTACGATTCACAACAGAAGCAAAATCACTGTTAGGAAGTAGCAACGAAAATAATCTTATGGTTGGGGGTCACCACAACATGGGGAACCGAATTAAAGGGTCGCAGCATTAGGAAGGTTGAGAACCACTGGTCTAAACTTTATTCTATAAGCTTTGGGAAGCTCTTGAGCATTTATTATTTTTTTTTTTTTGCTAGAAGATCGACAATTTCAGGGATGTTACTATGAAGTGGTTGATGTTCATTATGTTGGTTTATTTCAGATTCTGGATGCCATGAACCGGGACTGTGGGATTCCGCTCAGTCACCTGCAGGTAGATGGAGGAATGACCAACAATAAAATTCTCATGCAGCTACAAGCAGACATTCTGTATATCCCAGTAGGTGAGTAAACCTTCGTTCCTTTGAGTTCTGAGACCGCCGCTTCTTCTGGAGGAGCTGCTGTTTAGGCGTCTGCAAAAAATACAAAGTTGTTGATCTCGCTTTCTCCTCTCAGTGAAGCCCTCCATGCCAGAAACCACTGCCCTGGGAGCCGCCATGGCGGCGGGGGCCGCAGAAGGCGTTGGTGTTTGGAGTCTGGATCCTGAGGATCTGTCAGCTGTCACTGTGGAGCGGTTTGAACCCCAGATCAATGCTGAGGGTACATTTGAAACATGAAACTTTTCGTGGTATACTGTGAACAGAGAGAGCTTGCCCTTCTGTTTATTCATAAGCTAAGGGACTAAGGACAATAACATGCTACTGCTTCAGGTTTGGCTACTAAGCATATTGGGTTACACTGAGTGAGTATGGGTGAGAGAAATCTTTTCTCTTTTTTTTAAATATATTTTATTAATTGTTTACAGAGAGGAAGGGAGAGGGAGAGAGAGTCAGAAACATGGATGAAAGAGAAACATCCATCAGCTGCTTTCTGCACTCCCCCCACTGGAGTTGTGCCCGTAACCAAGGTACATGTCCTTGACCGGAATCAAAGCTGGGACCCTCCAGTCTGCAGGCCAACGCTCTATCCACTGAGCCAAACCGGTTTTGGCGAGAAATCATTTCTTATAAAAATAAATTCTAGCCCAACTGGTGTGGCTCAGTGGTGTTGAGCATCTAGCTATGAACCAGGAGGTCATGGTCCAATTCCTGGTCAGGGCACGTGTGTGGGTTACAGGCTCAGTCCCCAATGGGGGGCGTGCAAGAGGCAGCTGGTCAGTGATTCTTATCATTGATGTTTCTATCATTCTCTTCCTCTCCCTTCCTCTTTGAAATCAATAAAAATACCTAAAAAATATATGAAATCATATTTTTATTCACATATTTACAGTTATTTTGTATAAAAGGATAGCACACTATCAGTTCTAGCTTGTTCGAATAGCCTTTTTTCTGAAAGGGAGAAGATCTATCAGCCACCCACCCCTAATCTCTACACAGGATCATCTCTGGTGCCAATAGTCCGGTTTTAGGACATGATTAGCCAGCCTCTAGGACATTCTGGTAACTTTGAAGCATAGCAGGGTTAGCTAGACAAAAGCAGCAACAGTTTAAATAAATGAGCATTAAATATCTTATTCACTTTTTAACAAACTAAGCTAAGGCCCAAGCTCTGAATGACACCTTTATTAAATAGTACAGTGATTCATCTCTTAAAATGAAACAAATTTTAGTACAATAATAAGGTTTTATGTACACTGAGTGGCCAGATAATTATGACCTCTGAATGCATAATAATCTGGCCAGTCAGTGTGTATCCTATATAATGAAAGGCTAATATGCAAATTGTCCCCTTGACCAGGAGTTCTACCAACAGGCAGGCCAGCCAACAACCCATGTCCCCTCCCCTTGGCCACACTGGTCGGACCCCACCCATGTACAAATTCATGCACCAAGCCTCTAATATACATACACACATACACACACACACACACACACACACACACACAGAGTGGTCAGATTATTATGCATTCAGAGATCATAATCTGGCCATTCAGTGTAGATTGAATTTGGTTTTATAACTTACAAAAAAAAAAAACCACCAAAAAACCTATGCAGGCCCAGCCGGCGTGGCTTAGTGGTTGAGCATCAACCTCTGTACCAGGAGGTCATGGTTTGATTCCCCATTCAGAGCATTTGCCCAGGTTGCAGGCTCGATCCCCAGTGTGGGGCATGCAGGAGGCAGCCTGGTCAATGATTCTCTCTCATCATTGATGTTTCTATCTCTCTCACTCTGCCTTTCTCTCTGAGATAAAATTTAAAAATCAATGCCTAAAAATACCATCAAAGTGAATTTTGAGCTATTAGGAAATAAGTGTTTTTAAAATATATTATTGATTTTTCACAGAGAGGAAGGAAGAGGGATAGAGAGTTAGAAACATCGATGAGGGCAAGACATCAATCAGCTACCTCCTGCACACCCCGTACTGGGGATGTACCCGCAACCAACATACATGCCCTTGACCAGAATCGAACTTGGGACCCTTCAGTCCGGAGGCCAACGCTCCATCCACTGAGTCAAACCAGTTTTGGCAGGAAATAAGTTTTACATGCAATTTTAATTTGCTGGAAGACAATGCCAGTGCTTTTTAATTTCATTCACTCTTTTCCATATATAAGAAAATGGATTGTAATACTAATTATTTTAAATCCAGACAGTATGCCATGTACCATGATTTAAAAATGTGTTTCAAAATCTGATATCCTCTCTGTAAATAAATTTTTACTTTTGCAATATTGGATAAAATATGAAATTTAAAAATGTTTTCAACTTCTGAAAAAAATTCTACTTTTTAATAAGCAAATAATGTTCACAGCAAGTATATGATCTTTAGATACTCATCACACTTTTAAATCTAGGAAGTGTTGTGCAAAGAGTTGAGGATCACTGTTTTCCTGAAGAGAACTATCTTTGCAGTTTTAAGGCCTTAGCCCAGAGTTGATCAGTTATGTCTATTGCCCTTGCCTTCATCAGTCCCTCTGATCTCCCAACAACATGCACATGCACACATGCATGCATGTGTATACACACACACACACACACACAAACACTCAAATGGGTAACTAGATATAGTTTATTTTGCATTTGTTTGTTTTATTTTTAAATATATTTTTATTGATTTCAGAGAAAAAGGGAGAGAGAGAGACATAGAAACATCAATGATGAGAGAGAATCATTAATTGGCTGCCTCCTGCATGCCCTCCACTGGGGATTGAGCCTGCAACCCAGGCATGTGCCCTGACCAGGAATCAAACTGTGACCTCCTGGTTCACAGGTCAATGTTCAAGCGCTGAGCCACACTGGCAGGGCAATAGTTCATTCTTACAGAAAATAATGGTTTAGAGCTTACATATATATGGTCTAGTCTCAGCAGGCAGCCTGTCTCCCAGTCACTGACCATCACTATCAACCATACTCTCTCAAACCAGAGTCCTGGTAAAGTCCCACATCAGTTTAATGTGTGTAACTATTTGTCAAGGATGCTGAGTGAACATAAGTGTAGTGCTTAGAACATCTCAGTAAACAGCCTTTCATGTGTGTGTGCTTTTCCTGTCTTCTATTTCTAGAAAGTGAAATTCGTTTTTCTACCTGGAAGAAAGCTGTGATGAAGTCAATGGGCTGGGTTACAGCTGACTCTTCGGAAAGTGGTAACTATGCTTTTATTATTACTGCCACTTTGTCTCACTATGTTTTAATACCTTATTTAAGCATCTGACCATTTATACTTAGCAAAGCTGCATTACCATATATCTAGAGCTTCTAACATTCTGAAAACACTTTAAAGTTCTAAACAGTATAAATTATCAGGTTGCTATGCACACATCCTGCCATCTTATTAGCTCGTCTCTAGTACTTCGATTTACCGCTGACTTTTCTAAAATAAAATTATTTCTAATTCCTACTTATTTTTCTAGTTTCTTCTTAATGAAAAAACAATCAACTACAGTCTTTGTTTTTTTTTTTCTCCTAATGTCTTACTTTACCTTTTTGGGGGGCCGTCTTCATGACCTGAACCAATAATCCTTTAGGTAGGAAAGTATTCAGTTGAAGAAGAGAACCATTTAGTTATCAACAGCCATAAGCTTCTTTTAATATATCTGTGCTATTTAAACAGCCTTAAACAGGCTTTTGATAATAACATTTTTATTTGCTAAATATATGCTTTGGAACATAATGAAATTTATTTACAGAAGCATATACTTTGCTGAAGAAGAGTTTATAAGTGAAATATAACCTGCCTTCCAAACCAAAGTAGGTATAGAACCACTTTTTTCCCCAACTCCACGCCCTACAACCACTTTTATTTATTTGTGTTTTTGTTGATTTGAGAGAGAGAGAGAGAAACATCAATTTATTGTTCTACTTTTTTTATGCATTTATTGCTTGCTTCTTATATGTGCCCTGAACGGGGATTAAATCTGTAACCTTGGTGCTCTAACAACTGAGCTACCTGGCCAGGGCCCAAACCACTTTTAATATATCTGGCTTTTAAGAGAAACTTCTGGAACGGTGTACACCACGGATCACCATGATCTGTATTTTTAGTCTTGGATGTTCCTACTTGAAACTTCTGTTTTTTCTCCTAAGTAAGCGTAGTATCCTTTTTCTTTAAATCTTTGATTCTCAGAAAACATCAAAACTATCACATTCCCAGGTAATTTTTTAGAATGTACATTAATACAATGTAGTTTTCAAATAAGAGTAATATTAACAGTCGGGTGCATTTCCTTATATACTGAATCCTTTTTTTTTTTTAATAAAAGAAAACAAAACCAATAGGTTTGGCATTTATTTACAGTAGGTTAATATAATTTTTCTGATAGCCAAAGCATCTATAATTTGAATTTAGGGGAAATTGGATTGCTTATTTTATATCTTTTGGGGAAGAATCAAGAAAGATAAAATCAACAGCCTCCCAAAAAGTTCTCCATTGCCTTTCTTTGGCTTTGCCAGTGGAAGGCATATGGTCTACATTCTGTTCTTGGCTACTTGTGGCATGCTCTCTGTATTGTTTGTTAATGATTACAGGCCTTTAATATTGATTATATTTTTGATTTGAGGTAATAACTCTCTGCTAGCTTTTATGAATATACTATTTTTATAACTTATTTTGTTTTGCTATCATGTGATTCTTAACACAAATATTGTAATTATGTGTCTCTCTTTTGGTTTGCTTGACGGGGAATCCCTTCTACTTGGATGACCACAGGTGACCCTAGTATCTTCTGTAGTCTACCCCTGGGCTTTTTTATAATGAGTAGCATGATAATGTTTATCGGAGCAAGGTACATCTCAGGTCAGTTACTCTTTAAATTAGACAATTTTATTAGCGTTGATATGTTTGTCTATAACGCAGCAGAAAGTGTTCAGTGTTTTTCATTCTTACTGTGCTTAGGAACCTGGAAAATCCGTAAGGACCTAACTAGACAAATTAATCTTTTGTGGCAGTCAAAATTAAGGATAGAGGTATTGTGTTGTCGACTACAGCAATGAGCAGAAGTGAAAGAACTACTTTTAATGCTAAATGACAGGACTTTCAGAATATTAGCAGAGCATCTGTAAAACTAAAACTGGGGAATATGTATAGTCACTTTTGCTTTAGTTTAAAAAACAAATACATTTTTTGAACCGAAGTTTTAAAAATTATTGCTTAAATAAATGGGTTGAACTAAAACTGAATTATTATTTTTACACATTAACTTCCACTAAATGTTTTTATGAAAGTAAAATGCTCAGCATGTGATGAAATAAATTGTGTAACCTATATTCATTTAAATATAACCATCATTTTGGAAGCTGTTCCTGATTATAGCTCAACTTTTCTTAAAATTAATCACTTAAATGGAAGCAACTTGTCCCATATGTTGCCAAGAAAGTGTAGCTTTTTAAAAGTCTTCATGATTAGAGAAAGAGTTCAATTATTTCTCTTAGTTAATTAGATGATGACCTAGTTTTAAAATTTAAGCTTTATTGATATGGGGAAAACATGTGTTTGTAGAAATCTGATCAGCCTTAATTTAGCTTCCAAATCATCAGTTTAGTGCTATACATAAGTGTGGAATGAAAATTATTTATATAAGAAATTATATTATTTTTATTAATCATAAAATATGGGTTACTTGCATGAGAATTTAACTAAGATTGCCTTTTTCTGTATTCTTCGTATTTGGAATGAATTTGTTCGAATCTTCTGTTTCCATAATAACAGTACCTTCTGTTGGTATTAGTGCTTTCTACCTTACAGAAGGCTTCTGTGTATATAAATCTATACTGAATTAGCAGATATCTATTTTCTTTCTGGAAGATGTAAATATTCCCCAGAAGAACTGTAATTTAAATTTGTAATGAAATGGTTACGCTGTTAGGGGGGAAATGCTATGACTTTTTCAGTATCCTGCTGTATTTTTGGCTGTGTAACGATCATCTGGAAAAGGAAAGAAAAGAACATTGCAGTTAAAAGTTTTCATTGATTTTTCTTTTCCCCCTGTTTCCCCTTTGGTACCATGATAGGACGGAAAGGCCTGCTGTCTATGAAAATTGAGACATGTAGCATATCTCTAAGCTAAAGGCTACATTAAGGTTCCAAATTCCTAGGCTCCCCAAATGGATACGGTAGCCATCTTTAGGTTCTCTGTTGATAACGTATGCTGAGATTTGATAACAGTGGAATTGTTTGCCTTGGTAAACAATTAGCAATAGTGTGAATATTTGCTAATTCTGGAATTGGCTGTTATATTTGCTGCCTTTTTAACTGTGAAGCAATATTTAGAAACCATATGGAATTTCTAACGCTATAAATGATTAGTCTTCATTGCTTTAACTCCTGAATTGCATGTATGTTATTATTGACATGGTTTTTGTCCCCCACCTCAGGTTTCCTATAAATAATACCACCTCCTGGATTCCAACAGCGCGAGCTCTTTACCTAACAAGAGACTCCAGCGATTCTCTTACTCTGATGACACTATTCATAGACTCTGATTTTATTTATAAGCCACGTGCTGCATGACCCTCGAAGTTGACCTGTGGCTCGAAATAAAGAAAATGCAGCAGAAAGAATGCTCTAGAAACATTGGTGTGTTTTTTAACATCAATCATAAGATTGGACCAGCCACCTTTGGAGCTGACCCCTCCTTTGCCATCACTTCCTGCCCCATTTCCTCTAAGATGTAGCAAGAATCCAGATCCTGTCCTTTGGCGCTTTCCTCAAGCACAGTCAGATGCTGATGGGCCAGGATTTGATTCTCTGCACTACACTTGCTCAAGGGGTGATTGCTAACTGGCTAAAATGAGCGACTTGGTGTTTCTTTTTAGCAGAACCCCAAAGTTCTCTTTTTCTGCATATGCAGGAGCCCACAGAATCTTCACTGATTGTTGAGGTGGAATCCTCTACTAAGCCCTTAAAATGGAAATTTGGTATTCTCGTAGCTTAGCTATTTTTCTGAAAAGTATTTGCCAAAACCAAAATTCTTCAGCCATTTTATTACATGATCTCACTAATTTTACTGCATTACTGTCTGGGTCTTATAGGGAAGGACACTTTTTTCCTTTTTTTCTTTCCCCATCTCTCCTTTTTATATTTTTCACCTTATATGTATAACATACATGCCTATCTATTTTATATACTGAGGGTACCCCATTTATAAACTAAGAGTACATTTTACATGGCCTCACTAATTACACTGAATTTGTGTCCGGATCTTATAGAAAAGAACACTTTTTTTTTCTTTTTATATTTCTTACTTTGTATGTAGTACATACATGCCTATATATTTTATATACTAAAGATAGCCCATTTATAAATTAAAAGCACATTGTATTCAGTAGGTTATAATGGGGCTGGTCTTAAGTGGACCACTATGTGTATAAATATTTTGGGGAAAACAACTGTATATGTTTTGGGGCAACAGTTATACATATTATTTACCAGGAGAAACTTTTTCTTAAAGAGCCAACATTTGAAATTTAAAGTATGTGTTCTATGTCAATAAAAGAAAATATACTTTATTGTGACTTCAACTATGTTTCTTATACCTTACATTTTTACTTAAAATTTTTAGCTGGATACATGCTAAAGAAAGAAAACTGTGGAATACTATAGTGAATACTGTTTTCAAACACAAGTACGAGTTCATATAAAGTTATTTTTCTTTAACATAATTTTAAAACATATTTGGGATCCTTTTGAGGGGATACCAAAATAGGTTAAATTTTTAAGTTAAAACACACCTTAGAAATAAAGCCAAGATCACTTTCCACCCAAATATGTTATTAATTGCTGATACGCAGTTATTTCTATTTGAGATGACAATTACCTCTGCTTACTGTCAAAACTCTAAAAGGTTTACTATTTGAAATGGCTTCCAGTGAAACCAAGAATTTCTCAAAATATTTAGTATTGCGCGTGCCTAATGTAGCTTCTTAATGTCAATTTTAAAAATATCCTAAATTAATTGCTGTTTACTACAAGTAAGAATATACTGCTTCCTAATTATTTTATTCAATCAGTGCTGAAAACGGAAATATATTTATATGTTAATATGAAAAGTTTTGTTTGGAATGAATGCTAACTTGAATTTGCAGTGCTCATTGTGCTGTTGAATCTGCTGGGTTTTATTGATGCTGCTGCCACGTTAGTGACATAAATATTAAAGAAAGGTACTGTGAAATTACTACTTTGTGGCAGGGTACTTTTAAACATACTTATGTTTCTACAAAGGTAGTTTAAGTTCATTGTAAATAATTGTGAAAATCACTGTTCAGATCATTTTACGATTGCATTAATTTTCTATAAATTGCAATATTTGTAAATGTTTGAAATTGTACACATTGATGATTTCATGATAATGTACTTAAAATAAATTGACCCCTCATTATTACTTGCATTTCTCATTTACAGACTATAACTTAGTTCTAAATCAAATGAAGAAAGATGCTTAGGAAATGAGAAACTCGGCTATTAGCACTTGATCAGGCACATTCTGCAGAAATAACCAACAGCCGAGGAAGTTGTTTCTGGAATGATGAGCGCCTCAGTCATCCTCTTACAAAAGACTACACGGTCTATTTCAGCATCCAGAACATTCCCCAGCCAGGTTAGCAGCTTTTATCAATAGGGGTTTCTCGTTGACTGACCGTGACCTCCTGGTTTCATTGTATACTTATTTTTCTCTACCTGCATTAGTTGGTGGAGTCAAATATACCATTATTCTATCAACTCAATACCCCACATCTTGATCTTTTGTTCTCTAACTGATCAGTAAAATAATGAATCTTTGCTCTAAATCTTTTAGTATGTTTCTTTTGAAGTTCCCAAAGCTCAGTTAAGTTTATGGGTGTTTTAAATCACACAGGAATGAAAAATTATAGCTATTTAAAAGAAACCAAATGAAAAATGTCATAGCAAAGGAACGAACTACATTGGCAGTAGAGGAAGTGGTATTTACTTCATAGTGTCTCCCTAATAGTACAACAATTATTTTTATAGCTTTAATGAGGTATAATTAATATATAGAAAACTGGACATATTTCATGTATGTAATTTGATGAGTTTGGACGTACGCATTCACCTATCATGCCATCGCCACAATCAAGGTAATAAATCTTTCCTTCACCTCCAAAACTTTCCTTGTGTCCCTTTGCTTTGTGTGTGTGTGTGTGTGTGTGTGTGTGTGTGTGTGTGTGTGGTAAGAATGCTTAATACAAGATCTACCCTCTTAAATCTTTTAAGTGCACAGTATGGTATTTTTCACTGTAGGCACTATGTTGTACAGGAGGGCTCTAGAATTTACTCATTCTGTATAACTACCTTTATAGCCATTGGACAACGCAGCATAATGTACTCTAGTTCCATCCACAAACTGTGGTACATCCACGAAACAGAAAATGTGTAGCTTTAGAAAGAATGAGGATACTATCTAGGAACATGGAAACCAGGAAAAGAGAAAAAGCAAGGTGCAGAGCATTGCATGTCTTGCCTTTCCACTTAAAAAAGAGATGGCTAGGATCTCTGCCCATGCTGGAAGGACATAGAAGAAGCTGTTAATAGTGTTGACTTGTGTGTTACATGCCCTTGAGTCCACTCCAATTCCTGGCAACCCTGTGAATGAATGATGTCTGCAATGTTCTGTCTGCAACAGCCCCACTCAGCTCCTGGAGACTCATTCCTGTGACTTCTTTTTTCTTTATTAAGGTGTTACATATGTGTCCTTATATCCCCACTAGCCCCCCACCCCTGCCCCTCTCATGCCCTCACC